>BLSH010103051.1:384033-400257 GCA_018402905.1 Glandirana rugosa
AGGGTAGTGACTCTTCACATGAACTGTCCCCTTCTACGACTTTCGAAAAACCGATTGTCTTCGGGACACGACTGTAAACACTAGAGATTACTTTGACGTTCACCGACAATACCGAAGGTTACCGAAGTTTTGCAAGATTCAGTGACTGGACCTTGTGTATATACATCTTGTCCTGAGTAATATAGTGAACCTGAGTGAGACGTGTAGGAACTAAATCCTAACTTCGGTCCGTGGATCGTAAAAGTTATTCGGTAGTCGTTACCGTCAGAGACAAAGTAATGTCCAAAAATCCTATTATTTTTTTAGAGGACGGTATTCTCAGACATACAACGGATATTAATTCGTATTAATACATAAAACAACGTTTTGAAGCCATTGGAAGCCATAACAGCCACTTGCAGTTTCATTAGAGATCACAAATGTCAGCACAGGGCTTCTGTTAGCCAAAAAGCTTTCAGCATCTTCCCCTGTCAAGTACACTTCTCAGTGATGGGAAAATTCAGCTTTTCCTCCTTCTCTAAGGCCACTGGAAGTGTATCAAGGTACTCGGTATTATTTTTATTCTGTTTGGGATTTTGTGATAATGCTCCACACAAGGATAGAATAATACGTTTGTAATTTTATTAGAAAAATGGCTGCTCTTAATTCAACAAAATCCATCCGGTTGATGTGACCGGAGATGAAGCCTCTGAAATCTGGGCTAAATATAATCATAAAACGATTGCCTGTGGTGTTTGTTTATAAAGCCCCATGAGGGTCCAGAGAGGAATTTATGGTAAGCTCAATAAATCCACAACGAGCAATGGAACGGCAACAATCTTCCAAAACAAAGATGTCCATGATATTACTGACCTGGCTGCAGACAACACTGAAAGTCTTCATATGCCCTGTGCAGCTACAAGGAAAATGTGCACATTGTAAACTAACGGATACATTTCAAGTATAACAACTTTGTATTATAGGCCACAAATAGAAGTAATATTTTGCATCTCTGCCATCATAGGAGAGCAAATAGTTTATAATTGCTATAAGAGTTATTTAAAATACTGTACACATTAGATATATAAAAATCAAACTGGAGGAAGGGACAGTGGGTCAGATTTTGATGTTGCAGGGAAGTGAGCACGATGTGTCTTTCAATCTGCTGCATCAAAGAGGAGCTCCAGTATCCCCCTAAAAAAATGTGTCAGCAGGTACAAATACTGTAGCTGCTGAATTTTAATATAAGGACACTTTACAAGCCCATTCACACCGGGGCAACTTGCGCTCCGACTTGAGTCACCTGGCATCTGAAATCCCATTGAAGTGAATGGGAGCCGTCTTAATGTACACTACTGAAGTCGCTCCAACTTCAGAAAAGGTTCCTGCGTGACTTCAAGGCGACTTCGATCCGTCTTGTGCCCATAGAATTAGACTCCAAGTCGGATCCCCCATCTAAATGGAAGGCACTTTACAGTGAAAAGAAAATAATTTATCCGGGGCGACCCCCTCCCTCCTTTCTCTGTTTGGCCACAGGCAAAGTCGCCTGGCATGAAGTTGTGTTGTAAGTCGCGCTGAAAGTCCCCTAGAAAAATCCCCAAAAGTCGGCTCGCCCCTGTGTGAACGCAGGCTAACCTGCCCCTGGATCCATCGCTGTCCTCACCGAACCAATTCTTTCATCGGTTTCAGGTGCAAGAGCTGGGATCTTCTCTAAGGGAAACCGGCAGCGAAGCATTATGCGCTTTGTGATTGGTCTGGCAGTCTTCTGGGACCTGTGATGTGTCCCAAAAGGCTGCTGGGGAAGCGAACTTCCTCACAGATCGCAGCAGCGATTGATTTGGAAATGGGGGAGTGGGTACCTGTCAAAATCAGGTACCTGCTCCCCCCCCCCAAAAAAAAACCAGTGCCAAATGTAAAAAAGGAGGGGGGCGGAGCATGCCCTTTGGGTGATGTTCCGCTTTAAGAATCCTTGGCAGACCACTGCCTCAACGTCCTCAACTTTGTCCAATCAATGGTTGCCTCAATGTTGCGAAATACAGGCAGATACGTATCCATCATGCCATACCATCAGGGAGGCTTGTGATTAACTCTAACTTTATTCAGCAGCAGGGCAACAACCCCAAACATACAGCAAATTTCATTAAGAAGAAAAGCGGGGGTAGAAAGGCACTATCCCATAAGACAACGTCAAGGAGGCACTATAATAAAAATAATTAAGTAATAATTAAGTAAATGTGATTAAGAACTATCTTCAGCATAAAGAACAACATGGGATCCTGGAAGTGATGGTTTGCCCCCCACAGAACCCTGATCTCAAAACATTGAGTCTGTCTGGGATTACATGAAGAGACAGAAGGATTTAAAGCAGCCTACATCCACAGAAGATCTGTGGGTAGTTCTTCAATATGTTTGGAACAACTTACCTGCCGATTTCCTTCAAAGACACATTCACGTGCACAAGCACTGTGTGTATCCAGCAGAATTAATGCTGTTTTAAGTCCAAAGGGCGGTCACACCAAATATTGATTTGATTTGGATTTCTCTTCTGCTCATTTACTTTCAGTTTTGTTATCTGAAAAAAATAAACTATTAACACTTCTAAGCATTCTTAATTTACAGCATTTTTTCCCACCTGCCTAAAACTTTTTCACAGTACTGTATGTGAGACTTTTTCACAACCAAGATGCATAGTGAGGCCAAAAATCCAAAATGCACCTTTGGACTTTCAAGGAACCCTAAATTACGCATAAATTATTTATTTCATTTGTTTAATTCCTACCTAAGACATTTTTGGAGGTCCTGGAGCATCAGGACAGTGGAAACAAAATCTTGCAAACACTCCAAGGTATTTTCTGAAAGGTTCAGTAAGTCTTTTGAAAATGTCATTTTCCACCAAAAGTTTTTTGAAAATGCAGGAAGGAAAAATGTATTTTAAAAAAAAATTTTTTACACAAAGTTGTCAATTAACCGTCTGCCGACCAGCCAGCACAGTTTTTCTGCGGCAGGTTGGCACGGCTGCGCGACTCACCATCATTGTACATTGTGTGCTGTAAACAAAGCAGATCCCCCTCCTGTCAAGGGTGTAGAGAGAGATTGTCTGTTCCCAATGATCGGATCTCACTCCTCCTCCAGTCAGCCCAGCCCCCATACAGTTAGAAACACCTCCCAGGGAACACATTTCACCCTTTGATCGCCCCCTAGTGTTAACCTCTTCCCTGCCAATGACATTTATACCGTAATTATTGCATTTTTATAGCACTGATCGCTGTATAAATGTCCCTGGTCCCAAAAAAGTCAAAAGTGTCCCATCTGTCTGCCGCAATGTTGCAGTCCCTCTAAAAATCGCGGATCACCGCCATTGCTAGTAAAAAAAAAAATAAAACGTGAAAATGCCATAAATCTATCCCCTATTTTGTAGACGCTATAACTTTTGCACAAACCAATCAATATATGCTAATTGGGATTTTTTTTACCAAAAATATGTAAAACAATACATATTGTTTTTTTTTATTTTTTTTGGATATGTATTATAGCAAAAAGTAAAATATATCGTTTTTTTTTTTTTTTCAAAATTGCCGCTCTTTTTTGTTTATAGCACAAAGAAAAAACTGCAGAGGTGATCAAATACCACCAAAAGAAAGCTCTATTTGTGGGGAAAAAGGTACATCATCAATTTCGTTTGGGTGCCGATCCTTCCCCCCTCAGCCTCCACACAGTACTGGATGGGAGGACAGCAGGTGATTGGTTGCTACGAAGCTGGGCAGTCCTAGCAACCAATCACCAGCTTATTAATGTGAAACGTGAACTCCGGCACATCCCGCCCTCCATCCAGTACTGTGACACCTCTCGCTCTCCGCTCTGCTGCACAGTGTACACTAGTGTTAGGTACTGTGTGTGTACGTGTATGGACAGATGATACTGGTTTGGTGGGGGGGGCAGAGGACACTATAGGGAGGGGTGATGTGAAGGGGGGCAGAGGGCATGGGACACTGCTATGAAGGGGGGGCACAGAACACTACGGGGAGGTGTGATGTGAAGGGGACAGAGGGGAGGGGGACCCTACACTTGGGGGAGTGAAGAGAAGGGGGGCAGAGGACACTGCTTTTGGGGGCACAGGGCACTGCCATAGCGGGAGAGGCAGGCAGAGGACCCTACTGTGGGGGTGATGTAAAGGGGGGCACAGGACAATACAGTGGGGAGGGGGTATGCGAAGGGGGGCAGGACACTGATATGTGGAGTTATAAGATACTATTGTATGGGGAAGGGGCAGAGGACACTACGATGGGAGAGATGATGTGAAGGGGAGCACAGGACACTATCATGGAGGGTCACAGGACACTATGCTGTGTTTTTATTGGGGGCTTGATATTTTTGTTTTTAAATCCTGCCTTAGGCAGGGATTTTTGATTTCCACCATATTGTCCAGGTAGAGCTCAACCTCTGAAAAGGTTGCCTATCCCTGCTATAAACCAAGCAAACCTAGTCTACTGGTACATGACTGCCCCCAGAAATGCCATGTTCACTGGCCTGGTGTCTCGCAGGAACGTAGTCAGGGGGGTGTACAGATAAGTCTGTATTGCATCTGTGCTTTTAAGTATATAATATACATGGAGATATGTATATTTATATATATATTCTTGTGACTCTCTCAGCCTCACAGACATATGGTGTGTATGCTCAGGCTTTCTGCAAGTGGACATTTATCCAACAGATGTCCTGGAGTGCTTACACAAGATACCCTCTCATCTACCATTGTTTATACAGATGTTCTAGTCAACTATAAATATCTAGCTTGAGCTTTTGCTATTTTTACATCAGTGTAATGGGGCAGAAAATGATATGCCCAGGTGGGATTGTCTTCTTAAAACTTTCCAAATAAAAGGCAAAAACACAAACTGAGAGCAGGACTCTCTGCAATGGTGTAACACCAAGGAAGGTCTCTGCCAGAACCTGAAGACGCTTTTCGCCCAATTTCCTGCAATCCCCTGGAGTCCTCATTGCCAAGGAGATCGTGAAGTTTCTATAAATGGAGCTAAGTAACCATTTTGTGTATTCTTATTGTATACAGACCATAGTTTTGCGAGTAAGTAGGTAGCATTTCATTATAGGTATATCTGTCAGTCTGATCTTCCTCATATTGTAAAAGTTTTGTATGTAAAGCATTTTTGTTTAGTAAAGGCACATTTATACACTACAGAGGTCTGAGTTTCCTTGTTATACCGCAAAGTAACCTTAGATAAACGCAAGCAAAACAGGGTCAGTTTAGGCGGGCAGAGACATGGTCAGCAATGGCCCAGTCTAGGCAGCAGCCAGAAACATGGTCAATACAGGCCAGGGTTAGTACAGGCAGCAGGCAGAGGCAACACTGCACTGGAGTGGTGGTCATCAGGGACACGATAACTGATGTGGTTGTGATAAGGGACACATTAACTGCTGTGGTCGTGATCAGGACAATATGACTGGTGTGGTGGTTATTACCAGGACAATATGACTGGTGTGTTGGTTATTACCAGGACAATATGACTGGTGTGGTGGTTATTACCAGGACAATATGACTGGTGTGGTGGTGATCAGGACAATATGACTGGTGTGGTGGTGATCAGGACAATATGACTGGTGTGGCAGTGATTAGGGACAATAAATAAAGGTGTACAAATGAGTGCGCTGAGGGGATAGCAGCTAGCACAAAAGGGTGACATGTCAGCCTTATAAAACAACAACTCAAAACAAAGTGCAGCATTCTAACCTATAGAAAGTGGCATAAATACATACAGTTGTGCTCATAAGTTTACATACCCTGGCAGAATTCATGATTTCTTGGCCATTTTTCAAATAATATGAATGATAACACAAAAACTTTTCTTTCACTCATGGTTAGTGTTTGATTGAAGCCATTTATTATCATTTAACTGAGTTTACTCTATTTAAATCATATTGACAACAGAAACTACCCAAATGACCCTGATCAAAAATTTACATACCACAGTTCTTAATACCGTGTATTGCCCCCTTTAACATCAATGACATCTTGAAGTCTTTTGTGGACGAGGCTTTTTTTTCTTCTCAGATGGTAAAGCTGCACATTCCTTGTGGCAAAAAAGCCTCCAGTTCCTGGAAAATTCTTGGGCTGTCTTGCATGAACTGCACATTTGAGATCTCCCCAGAGTGGCTCAATGATATTGAGGTCAGGAGACTGAGATGGCCACTCCAGAACCTTCACTTTATTCTGCTGTAGCCAATGACAGGTTGACTTGGCCTTGTGTTTTGGATCATTGTCATGTTGGAATGTCCAAGTAAGTCCCATGCACAGCTTCCTGGCTGATGAAGGCAAATGTTTCTCCGGTATTTTTTGATAAAATACTGCATTCATCTTGCCATCAATTTTGACCAAACTTCCTGTGCCTTTGTAGCTCACACATCCCCAAAACATCAGCGATCCACCTCCGTGTTTCACAGTAGGAATGGTGTACTCTTCATCACAGGCCTTGTTGACTCCTCTTCAAATGTAGCGTTTATGGTTGTGGCCAAAAAGCTCAATTTTGGTCTCATCACTCCAAATGACTTTGTGCCAGAAGGTTTGAGGGTTGTCTCTGTGCTGTTTGGCATATTGTAAGCGGGATACTTTGTGGCATTTGCATATTAATGGCTTTCTTCTAGCGACTCAACCATGCAGCCCATCTTTCTTTAAGTGCCTCCCTATTTTGCATCTTGAAACAGCCACACCACATGTTTTCAGAGAGTCCTGTATTTCACCTGAAGTTATTTGTGGGTTTTTATTTGCATCCCAAACTATTTTCCTGGCAGTTGTGGCTGAAATTTTAGTTGGTCTACCTGACCGTGGTTTGGTTTCAACAGAACCCCTCATTTTTCACTTCTTGATTAGAGTTTGAGCACTGCTGATTGGCATTCTCAATTCCTTGGATATCTTTTTATATCCCTTTCCTGTTTTATACAGTTCAATTACCTTTTCCTGCAAATCCTTTGGCAATTATTTTGCTTTCCCCATGACTCAGAATCCAAAAACGTCAGTGAAGCACTGGATGACAGATGCAAGGGTCTGTCAGGAGTCCAGAAACTCATTGACCTTTTACACACACACTAATTACAAGAAAACAGATCACAGGTGAGGATGGTTACCTTTAATAGCCATTCACACCCTTTGTGTCAACTTGTGTGCATGTTATCAGACCAAAATCACCAGGGTATGTAAACTTTTGATCAGGGTCATTTGGGTAGTTTCTGTTGTCATCATTAAAAAGAGTAAACACAGTTGATTGATAATAAATGGCTTCAGCCAAACACTAACCATGAGTGAAAGAAATGTTTTTGTGTTATCATTCATATTAGAAGTAGACCGATATATCAGCCGGCCAATATATCGGGCCGAATTTTGCCATTTCTTAATTAATCTGCATCGGCCAATTGTGCTGCAAATTAGGCCGATTAATTTATGCACCAAGGCCGGTTCACACAGGGGCGATCCAACTTGCGGGGCAACTCAGCGCGACTTCAGCCGACTTACAAATGACTTAGAAGTCAATGCAAGTAGCCTGAAGTCGTACAGTACTGGGCAGCCTGCCAAGTCTGAGAACAAGAACTGATAAAAGAACCAAAGAGATACAATATTTATACTTATCAAAGGAATGAACTCCAGTGTGTAAATGAACTCAGTTTAGCCATTTAAAGACTACATCTTTTCTGGCATGTGTTGCTTACAAGTAAAAATCCAGTATTTTCTGCTAGAAAATCACTTAGAACCCCCAAATATTATATATTTTTTTTTTAGCAGATACCCTAGAGAATAAAATGGCGGTTGTTGTAATATTTTATGTTACACGGTGTGCAGTAGTCTTTCAAACTCATTTTTTTTTGGAAAAAATACACTTTAATGAATTTAAAAAAAAATACTAAAGAGTGAAGTTAGCCCAATTCTTTTTGTCCAAAAGTTTTGATTACCTGTTTTTGTGTATTTAATATTTAAGATGCATAGTTTTTTTTGTCTAAATTATACATACAAGTGCACTGATTGGAGGCTTGTTGTGTTTAATTTAAGCAATTGTCTGTATCACTAATTATTTACTTCTTATATTAACTGTTAGATTTTATGAGATGAAGGAAAAAAAAGAAAAACTGGCCTAACATATCGGCCCAAAAATATCGGCATTATTATTATATTATACAGGGTTTATATAGCGCCAACAGTTTGCTCAGCGCTTTACAACATGGGGGCATCATATATCGGCCATCGGCTGCCGTGATTTCTAAATATCGGCCAGAGTAAAACCGATATCAGTCTACCTCTAATTCATATTCTCTGAAAAATGGCCAAGAAATCATAAATTCTGCCAGGCTATGTAAACTTATGAGCACAACTGTAAAAGTGTCTTAGTTAACCACTTGCTGACCACCTTGCGACTGTAAGCAGCGACAGCATGGCTCTATCCCACGAATCGCCGCCTATAGTAGTCACTCGCGTGCACAATGGCTAGGGAGCGAGCATGCTCCCTGAGCAGAGCCACGGGTCGGGCGGACTTGATGTCCACTGGCGACCCGCAATGGCCTGTGACAGAGACAGTATGGGGAACCGCCGATGTAAACACTGCGGTTCCCCATTCTGTCAGGCGGCATGTCAGAGATCTACTGATCCCTGTACTCGGGATCAGTTAGATCTCTGGTGCCCCTGGCAGCCCAACCCCGTCACAGTTAGAACACACACAGGGAACACAGTTAACCCCTTCACTGCCCCCTGCAGGTTAACCCCTTCCCTGCCAATTACATTTACACAGTAATCAGTGGATATTTACATTTCTGATCGCTGTATAAATGTCATTGGTCCCAAAAAAGTGTCACAAATGTCCAACATGTCCGCTGCAATATCGCAGATCACCGCCATTACTAGTAAAAAAAAACAAGAATTGTAAAAACGCCAGAAATGAATTTTCATGGTTTGTAAGCGCGGCAGATGATCAAATACCACCAAAAGAAAGGAAGCAAATTTAGTTTGGGTACAACGTCGAGCGGCCACGCAATTGCTCGGGTCCTAAGGTGGGAAATCCTTCCATTCCTTAAGTAGTTAATGAAGCATAATATACGTAAAAGCATAAGTGTGCAAACAAAGCAATCCTGAAGTGTTAAGGTGCTAAAAGTATAAATATATATAAACATGTACATAAAACAATTAGATATGGACCAAAAAAAATCATAAAGTGCTAGTGCAAAATGAAATGTCCCATAATCTGTATAGTCACAAATCTTCTCAAAGTACTATGAATTGATGCCCCCAAGTACAGAAAAGGCTCCTCCACTTTGTCACCAAAACGTGCAAAAATCCTCCACCTGTATGCACTCACCAGACAGCAAATATAAATAGGCATGTATGAAAGCTATTCCCAGATCTCAATGGGATCCGCCTCTGTAATCCAACCTCCAATAGCCAGAGCAGGGTTCTAAATAGGAAAGGTCACCACACGGAGCCCAGAGATAAATTATGTATAGTGTACTATTTTAATGACAAGATTGCCAGTACAGAGCCATAAAACACATCCACGTGGCAAATACAAACAAACAAATCCGGACTCGCTAAGATGGCCGCCGATCCGTGTCCTAGTTGGTATTTTCCATGTGAATGTGTTTTAAGGCTCTGTACTGGTGATTTTATCATCTACACCAGTGGTTCTCAACTCCTGTCCTCAGGACCCACTAACAGGCCAGATTTTAAGCACTGAGCAGCAAATTATATCACCTGTGATGCATTTCAGTTATCTTGCAAAACTGGCCTGTTGGTGGATCCCAAGGACAGGAGTTGAGAACCACTGATCTACACAATACATACATCATTTTACACTATACATACTTTATCTCTTTGTTTACTACTGTTATTGATCACATCTATCGCATGAGATCACACAGTAGTTAGCAAGGCATCCTGAATGTATGTATGGGTACATCCTCCTGGCACTAGAGAACATCCACTCAGCCATGTAACTACATTGGCTGGGCAGAAAGTGATTAATCTGTCCATCCAGTTCTGAGATTCACCATTTGCAGCTCTGCCTCCCTCACAGACAGTCCTTTCTGACCTGACTTTCTCTGTTGGGAGTTCAGTAAATCCTGCTGGTATGTTTCACCCCCCAATTTGTGATTTGACGTTGAAAGAAGAAGCTGCTTAAGCTTCATCTCTTTCACTCTCTCTTGCTATTAACATGTTACCTTGTCTTGCAGCACAACTGATTGGCTCCTTGTGCTGCTTCTTCTTCAGCTGGGAACTGGTAGCAAATAAATGTAGGTACTTGTATTAAAAATACATTTAGGCATGAATTAATCATTACAGAAAAAAGCAAAACAAAAAAAAGGTCAAATCATCATTACAGAACTAACAAACATGTTATACTTACCTGTTCTGTGCAGTGGTTTTGCTCAGAGCAGCCCGGATCCTCCTCTTCTGGGGTCCCTTGCTGGCGCTCCTGGCCCCTCCCTCCTGCCCCCCATAGAAAGCAGCTTGCTATGGGCACACATGAGCAGATTTGCTCCCAAGCCACTGCACTGTGTGTCCATTCACACACGGAGAGCGTCTGGGCCCCACCCCTGTTCTTTAATCATTGCCTGTGATTGACAGTAGTGGGAGCCAGTGGCCAATGAGGAGAAAGAGACCCAGGAGAGCTGCTGCTCTCTTGCACATTGGTAGATGGGTATGGGGGGGCTGCTGTACACAGAAGGTTTTGTACCTTCATGCATATCATTTATGAACATTAAAAAAACCTTGAGCCTTTACAACTACTTTAATTCAAACTTTTATAGCTGCATGAAGGTCTGCTTTGTACAAGGAGTAGATTTTTCATACAAAGCCTTAGTACAAGCTAAAGTCAAGTCAACCCTGACATTCCTGGGCATTGATGCCAAATATGAACAAGGAACTTAGAAAATCAGGTTGCAAAACATACCTTTGTCTACATAAATACTTTAGGTCCATTTCACACGGGCACTCTGTATGTCTGTTTTTCATCCATCCGTTGATGGACGAAAAACGGACATACATGTACGGTTTAGGAGATATTCCCCCTTTCAAGCAGCTGCGTTGTCACGGCGCATGTGCCGTGATGTCCCGGTGAAGTACTGGCGCATATCGCTGGACCTTGCCGGAAAGACGGGCTCCCGTGCGCATGTGCGGGAGTGACGTCTCACAGCTCCAGCCAGTCAGAGCCGTGTACCCGGAAGCAAGATCTGAGGGAAGATGTCCGCTCCTTCAGAGGGGACCGAGCAGTCCTGTTGGATCTTCGTTCCAAGGTGAGTATTTTCATAATGCGGTGCATACTAACTCATTATGCTATTGTCTTGCAGGGTTTTTTTTTTCCTGGGTATACAACCACTTTAAAGGACAGCAGCTGCACATTCTTTGCTAAGGTTTCCTTAACCATGCCCGTAGCCATCTTGCCAATAAGTGGCTAAAAATGTCTAATTTGGCTCACTTAATATCTCTTCTGTGCTTTCATGCTATTCTTGTTAAACTTTAATTAGCTATGCTACTTTGTTAATAAATGGCCTTATCAAAATTATTCATATCAGGCAAACCATGTATTATCCACTAAAAAAGCACTCAAATAACTTACTACTCACCTCTTGATCAGCAAAGGCTTCTGGTCTAGAGAAGAGAGTTAAGACCACAGCTGTAAAATAACCAGGAAGAACATCTGTGCATACAAAACATAATATTATTTATTAACACCTTGAAATGCATCAGACAGGAATGATACATTTGTTCTCACAAGACTGTACAAAGCATTCAAGTCCCTCAGGCCATAGTAACCCAATGGCTTCCTCCTCCTGGGACAATCATTATGCTCTTGGCTACACCGATGCAAATAAATTAATCGCTGCTTCATTTAGGAATTTTCACTGCTTGTCTAAGAGGAAGACAAATTCCTTTGAAGCAGATCAAGACATAGAAAGAGAACTGGGCCTGTATGACATGAAAAAAAAAAAAAAAAACTTTCGTCATTCCTCGAAGAAAAGCAAAAATTTATTATAGTTTCTGTGACTGTGCATGACAGAGATGCATCACTTTTTACAGGGATGTAAGGATAGTCATATTTCCTTGGATAAATTGGAGATACTATCTGAACTGATGCTACACTGGGCAGTTTGAACACTATAAATGCCTAAATAATAAAATTGCTTGCTAATTATTGACACTTCATCCTTCAACTGGGAGCAATGCAAAACTGCATTGACGATATACAGATCTCACTTTGGAGCATTCATTGTTTTTTTTTTTTAGAGAAATCAGTTGCATTGACTCCAGGATCTTTAGAATTTCCACACATAGCAGGAATATTGTGAAAAATGCAATGTGGTGTAGTGTTCACAATATTCAATATTAATGCAACCGTCTAATATTTCTATAGAGAGTTTAGAAAGCCATTTATGGTCTTGTGAGAACTGTACACATACGGATGTCAAATATCTCTGAAAGCAAATACCTAAGGGGTTGTCTATGTAGCCTTCCACAAAATATGGTATGTAATGGTCGTTGAACAGCATTAATAAAACAAATCCTTCTTCAACTAATGCCAAAGAAAATTATAAATATATAATATTTGTACCAGGAGACCAAGAAAGAGTCCAAGAAAAAATACCAAGCATTGTTTATAAAACGAGATATTTGTTGTCCCCAGTGGCAGCTGTCAGCATACAACAGCCCAGCAGTGGGATTCATCCATCCTGTTTCCTGTAAAGCTAAACACATGAACTACATATAAAGAAACAGTCTTACCTGCCAATGGATCATTTAACCACATCAGTACCGGACACTTTCACACCCTTCCTGCCCAGGCCAATTTTCAGATTTCAGCGCTGTCACAATTTGAATAACAATTAGTCATGCAGCACTGTACCCAAATTACATTTTTACAATTTTTTTGGAGACAGATAAAGTATTCTTTTGTCTTTTTTTGCAATATAAATGAAAAAATACCAAAAATTAAAAAAAAAAAAAACACAAACATGTTTTTCTTTGTTTCGTAAATTTTTTTTATAACATTAAATAAATAAAATTTTGCAAATAATCCTTTGTCCTAAATTTAGGTCAAAATGTATTCTGCAACATTTCTTTGGTAAAGATAACTCAAACCAGTCTATATTATTTAGTCTGTGTGGAAGTTATAGAGTCTACAAAACTATGGTGTAGATATACTTGAAAGTTGATCAGTCCCGATGTATCTCATTTCCTGAGGCCCTAAAATGCCTGGACAGTACAAATGACCCCTTTTTACAAAGTAGACAGTCCAAGGTATTTAGTAAGCGGCATGGTGAGTTTTTTTTTTTTTTAAATTATAATTTTTTTTGTCACAATTATTTGGGAAAATAAAATGTTTTTTTTCTTCACAAAGTTGCCAAGTTCACAAGTTATTTCTCACATATGGCATAGGCATACTTAGAATTATACACCAAAACACAAGTATGGGGGTACCAAGTGCGTGGTACTTTTTCACAGACTAGATGCATAGAGGGGTGTTTTGTCAAATTAGCCAATTCATCGAGATCTCCGTCTGGAGATCACGGCACTTCCAGTTACTGTAAAGCATCAGTAATTGGAGATTTGCTGTTTTGACACACCGGCAAGCGTGTACACTCTGTTACACGATATTATGAG
Organism: Glandirana rugosa; assembly: GCA_018402905.1. Taxonomy (NCBI): domain Eukaryota; kingdom Metazoa; phylum Chordata; class Amphibia; order Anura; family Ranidae; genus Glandirana; species Glandirana rugosa. The sequence goes on from BLSH010103051.1 coordinate 397,661, forward strand.
TGGACATTGTTAGTGCGCCCAATACTAACCAACTACGTGGCCTCCTCCAAGGCAGTGACAACTTTTTCCTCCTTAGCCACTGTTCTGTCAAAATAGCAAACTCTTCATGTACCAGAGTCTACACGATTGCCGGTATTGTGTCAAGACAGCAACTAGTCTAAATCTTCAATTACTGATGCTTTACAGCAGGGATCAACTAATCAAACTACGGCCCTCCAGCTGTTGCGGAACTACACATCCCATGAGGCATTGTAAAACTCTGACATTTACAGACATGACTAGGCATGATGGGAATTGTAGTTCCTAAACAACTAGAGGGCCATAGTTTGAGGACCCCTGCTTTACAGTAACCTGAAGTGACCTGATTGGAAATCTCAATGAATTGGCTATTTTGACAGAACAGGGGTCCAAAATCCAAAGAGCACCTTTCAATTACGCATCTAATTTTCTGACTATCACATTTTTGGATGCCGTGGAGCAGGACAGAGGAAACACCCACAAAATGACCCCAATTTGAAAAGGAAACACTCCAAGGTATTTTCAGGAAGGCATAGTGAGTCTTTTCAATCATTTTTCCAAGGTTTTGGAAAAGGCAGGATAGAAAGTGAAAATGTCTTTTTTTTTTTTTTTTTTTACACACAAAGTTGACAATTAATAAAATATTTCTAACACACATCATATGCTTACTTAGAATTATACCCCAAAACACATTTTGCTACTCCTATATGGTTATATCACATGTGAGACTTTTACGCAGCCTAGCTCAGGGGCGTCAAACTCAATTTCATTGTGGGCCGCATCAGCATTATGGCTGCCCTCAAAGGGCCAGTTGTATCTGTAGGACTAGATGTCCAGAGAACCCCCACTATTAGAAGTCAAGAGTCCCCCACCCTCCCTTACATTGTACTGCCAGGAAGAAGCAGGGAATCAGAAAGTGCAGGGTCTGGAGAAGGACCAAAGGAGTCAGCTGAATGCTCAGGCCAGGGCAGGCAGAGATGGGGGGGTCCTGCAGCTGCACAAAGAGGCACAGGCAAAGGAGTTCTGTCATCTCTGCTGCTGACTACTGAGACAAGGCGGGGGGGGGGGCGCAGCTGCAGGAGAGGTGCAACGGCCACAGGAAATGGCTTGGGGGGCCGGATTCGGCCCGTGGGCCTTGTGTTTGACACATGTGGCCTAGCCATATGGAGGGGCCCAAAATCCAAGGAAGCACCTTCAGGTGTTTCCTAGGGGCATACATTACACATCTACAGTGCCTTGAGAAAGTATTCCTATCCCATGAAATTTTCCACATTTTATCATGTTAACCAAAAAAGTAAATGTATTTTATTGGGATTTTATGTGATAGATCAACATAAAGTGGCAAATAATTGTGAAGTAGAAAGCAAATGATAAATGATTTTCAAACTTTTTTACAAATAAATATGTGAAAAGTGTGGTGTGCATTTGTATTCAGCCCCCTTTACTCTGATACCCCTAACTAAAATCTAGTGGAACCAATTGCCTTCAGAAATCACCTAATTAGTAAATAGAGTCCACCTGTGTGTAATTTAATTTCAGTATAAATAAAGCTGTTCTGTGAAGCCCTCAGAGCTTTGTTAGGGAACTTTAGTGAACAAACAGCATCATGAAGGCCAAGGAACACACCAGACAGGTCAAGGATAAAGTTGTGGAGAAATTTAAAGCAGGGTTAGGTTATAAAAAAATATCCCAAGCTTTGAACATCTCACAGATCTCCATTCAATCCATCATCCGAAAATGGAAAGAGTATGGCACAACTGCACACCTACCAAGACATGGCAGTCCACCCATCCTAAACTGACAGGCTGGGCAAGGAAATCCGAGAAGCAGCCAAGGACCATGGTAACTCTGGAGGAGCTGCAGAGATATACAGCTCAGGTGGAAGAATCTGTCCACAGGGCACAGGGAACTAGTTCTGCACTCCACAAATCTGGCCTTTATGGCAGAGTGGCAAGAAAAAAGCCATTGTTGAACGAAAGCCATAAGAAGTCCCGTTTGCAGTTTGCGAGAAGCCATGTGGGTGACACAGCAAACGTGTTGAAGAAGGCTTGAGCTATTTTGCAGAGAAGAATGGGCAAAAATGTCCTCTCTAGATGTACAAAGCTGGTAGAGACATCCCCAAAAAGACTTGCAGCTGTAATTGCAGTGAAAGGCGGTTCTACAAAGTATTGACCCAGGGGGGCTGAATACAAATGTACCACACACTTTCACATATTCATTTGTAAAAAAAAATTGAAAACCATTTATCATTTTCCCTCCACTTCACAATTATGTGCCACTTTGTGTTGGTCTATCACATAAAATCCCAATAAAATTGTGGTATGAATTCATTTTCAAGGCACTGTAATTTCCTGACTACCTATCACATTTTTGGAGGCCCTGAAGCACCAGGACAGTAGTAAAACCCACAACGTGACCACATTTTGGAGAGTAAGCACCCCAAGGTTCTTTTAATCGGCACAGTGAGCCTCTTGAAGACTTAATTTTATTGCCACAAGTTTTTGGAAAATGTGGAAAGAAAATGAAGATTATTTTTGCCAATTTAATATTTCTCACACGCAACATGGGCATAGCTAGAA
>BLSH010103051.1:402913-415807 GCA_018402905.1 Glandirana rugosa
TTTCCCATACGCCACCATACCTTACCTTGAAAGGAGTCGTGGTTACGTAGACTTTTGTGTACGTAGGACTTCCATTCAAACTGAATTCGTGTCTTACTAAATTAAGTATTCCATTCGACGTCTTACAGAACGGTATTATGAATTTTACAAACGTTTACAACATACCACGGCCGGTAATAGAGGCTAATGGCGGTCTCGTCATGTTATAGTGGTCCGGTCACGATAGTCAGTGACAGGAGATAGTGGTGTCAAGTGAGTGTCACACGGACTAGTGGTGTCAGCTGAGTTACAGAGACTAGTGACGGTGTGGTCAGTATAACAGGGACTAGTGGCTTTGTGTCAGAGACATTGAGTCGACTGTGGTGATCAGGCACACTGTGAGTGAACTGTGGTGATAGAGGACAGTGACTGATAGCACTGGCCTGGTGATATTGTACTGCTCTGGCGGTAATCGGAGATAATGGCCGGCACCATACAACATTTGCAAACATTTTAAGTATTATGGCAAGACATTCTGCAGCTTACCTTATGAATTAAATCATTCTGTGCTTAAGTCAAACTTACCTTCAGGATGCATGTGTTTTCAGATGCATTGGTGCTGAGGAAAGTTCCATTCCATACCACCGCATACCCTTTCTCTGCTGTTAGCAATAGAAACACTTTTTTTTTTTTTTCACCAAAAAGACAACAGACATGTAAAAACATACATTGCATATAAAAAGTCGACACATCCATTAAAAATGTCAGGTTTCTGTGATGTTAAAATATGAGACAAAGATAAATAATTTCAGAACTTTTTCCATCCTAAAAAACCTGTACAACACAATTGAAAAACAAACTGAAATCTTTTAGGGGGGGAGGGGGGCACAAATAAAAAACTAAAAGAATGCAGTTGCATAAGTGTGCACACCCTCTTATAATTGGGGATGTAGCTGTGTTCAGAATTAAGCAATCACATTCAAACTCATTTTAAACAGGAGTTAGTACACACCTGCCTCTGATTAACCCCAAATAAAGTTCAAATAAAGTTCAGCTGTTCTAGTAGGTCTTTCCTGACATTTTCTTAGTCACATCCAACAGTAAAAGCCATGGTCTGCAGAGAGCTTCCAAAGCATCAGAGGAATCTCATTTTTAAAAGGTATCAGTCAGCAGAAGAGTACAAAAGAATTTCCAATGCATTAGATATACCATGAACACAGTGAAGACAGTCATCATCAAGTGGAGAAAATATGGCACAACAGTGACATTACCAAGAACTGGACGTCCCTCCAAAACTGATGAAAAGACGAGAAGAAAACTGGTCAGGGATGCTGCCAAGAGGCCTACAGCAACATTAAAGGAGCTGCAGGAATATCTTGCAAGTACTGGCTGTGCGGTACATGTGACAACTTTCTCCTGTATTCTTCATATGTCTGGGCTATGGGGTAGAGTGACAAGACAGAAGCCTTTTCTTACAAAGAAAAACATCCAGGCCCAGCTAAATTTTGCCAAAATTCATCTGAAGTCTCTCAAAAGCATGTGGGAAAATGTGTCTTTGGAAAAGATATGTTTGGAGCAAAAACAACATTGCACATCACCAAAAGAACACATTACCCACTGTGAAGCATGGTGGTGGCAGCATCATGGGGCTGTTTTTTTTTAGCTGGAACAGGGGCCTTAGTCAAGGTAGAGGGAATTATGAACAGTTCCAAATACCAGGCAATATTGGCACAAAACCTTGTGAACATGAAGAGGAATTTCATCTTTCAACATGGCAATGACCCAGAAGATGATAAATGGTTTAGAATGGCCCAGCCAGAGCCCAGACCTAAACCCGATTGGTGATCTGAAGAGGGCTGTGCACAGGAGATGCCCTCGCAATCTGACAGATTTGCAGTGTTTTTACAAAGAAGAGTGGGCAAATCTTGCCAAGTCAAGATGTGCCATGCTGATAGACTCATACTCAAAAAGAGAGTGCTGTAATAAAATCAAAAGGTGCTTCAACAAAGTATTAGTTTAAGGGTGTGCACAGTTATGCAACCATATTATTTTATTTTTTTATTTTTACTGCCCTCCACCTAAAGGATTTCAGTTTGTTTTTTAAATTGAGTTGTACAGTTTATACGTCGCATTAAAGGTGGAAAAAGTTGTGACATGATTTATGTTTGTCCCATATCCACTGTATGTGTTATACATATTCCACACCTCTGCAAAAAGAGAGCTACCAAAGTCAACCCAGCATATTTGTCCTGAAAACAGATTAGATTGTAAGTATGTTCTATACACACAACTGCAGTTAGAAATCACGGGCCCCGTACAGCTTACTCCCGCTACCCCCCCCCCCCCCCGAAAATATCAAATTACATTTTTTCTAAAATGCTACGGTTGCTATGATGTTTTGCCACCCCGACACCTGTTTTTTGTTATACTTTTTTTAAATTGCTGAATGTACATTGTGAGCTTGTGCTGCAACTGTGAGCCAAGTGTTTGGCTTGCAGTTGCAGAGCAGCCCCATTGAACTCAACAGGGAGTTTGATAGGTGGTGATGCCTTCCACATTCTGCAACCTGGGGCCAATCACAAAATTTGGTTTGAAACCAAAGAGCAGTCACACTAAATATTGATTTGATTTAGAGTTTTCGTCTGTTCACGTTTTGCAAATTGATGAAAATAAACAATTAAAATATATATATTTTTAAAGCATTCTTACTTTACAGCATTTCTTCACACTTGCCTAAAACTTTTGCACAGTACTGTAGATATGAGCACCCAGACAGATGAGGGTTTTGTGCTGATGAAATCTTTTGACCCCAAGTCCACATGCTCCTACAGTGGAACTTTGGTTTTCTTCTTGAACTACCACCAGGAGCATGAAACCTGGAATCTGACAGGTTATTTAAAGTGGTTGTATACACTTTAGAGGGATTTTTACCTACTGGTAAGCCTATAATAAGGCTTACCTGTAGGTAAAATGAATATCTCCTAAACCTGTACGGTTTAGGAGATATTCCCCTTTCAAGCAGCTGTGATGTCACGGCGCGTGCGCCGTGATGTCCCGGTGAAGGTCCGGCGCATATTGCTGGACCTTGCCGGAAAGACGGGCTCCCGTGCGCATGCGCGGGAGTGACGTCTCAAAGCTCCAGCCAGTCAGAGCCGCGTACCCGGATGCAAGATCTGAGGGAAGATGTCCGCTCCTTCAGAGGGGGCCGAGCAGTCCTGTCGGATCTTTGTGCCAAACAATTAAAATATATATATACAGTGGGACTTTGGTTTTCATCTGAACTATCACCAGGAGCATGAAACCTGGAATCTGCTTACTTAAAGGGCAACAGCTGCACATTTTTTGTGAAGGTTTCCTTAACCAAGCCAGTAGCCATCTCAACAATAGGTGGCTAAAAATGTCCAATTTGGCTTACTTAATATCTTTTCTGTGCGCCCATGCTATATTTTCTTAAAACTTTCATTAGCTATACTACTTAGTTACTAAATGGCCTTATCAAAATTGTTCTTTTTGGGCAAACCGTGCATTACCCACTAAAAAGATACTCTACTTACTACTCAACTCTTGATCAGCAAAGGCTTCTGGTTTAGAGAAGACAGCTAAGATATACAGCTGTAAACCAGGAAGAACATCTGTGCGTATTAAAACATACATTTTTTTAATTAACACCTTAAAATGCATCAGACAAGAATGATACATTTGTATCGCTGGGGAACAATCTACCAGGATGGATCAAAGTTCTCACAAAATTCCGTACAAAGCATACAAGTCCCTCGGGCCAGATTAACCCAATGGCTTCTTCCTCCCAGTGGGGCAATCATTATGCTCTTGCCTACACCGATGTAAATAAATTAATAGCTGCTTCATTTAGGAATTTTCACTGCTTGTCTTGGAGGAAGACAACAAATTCTTTTGAAGCAAATCAAGACATACAAAGAGAACTCGGGCTGTATGACATGAAAAAAAATAGTTATTCCTTGGAGAAAAGCACACATTTATTACAATTTCTGTGACTGCTTGACAGAGATGCATGACTTTTTTCCAGGGATGTAAGGATAGTCATGTTTCCATGGATAAATCGGAGATACTGTCTGAGTTGATGATATACTGGGCAGTTTGAACTCAGTGAGTGCCTAAATAATAAGAATGCTTGCTGCTCATGACACTTCATCCTTCAACTGGGAGCAACACAAAACTGTGCTGCAGTTACACAAGTCTCAATTTGGAGTGTTCATATTTTACCCGGAGAAATGAGTTGCATTGACTCCAGGATGTTTAGAATCTCTACACATAACCAAAATATTGTGAAAAAGGCAATGTGGTGCAATTTTCACAATATTCAATATTAATACAACCTTCTAATATTTCTAAAGAGTGTTTATAAAGCCAGTTATGGTCTTGTGAGAACTGTACACATACGGATGTCAAACATCTCTGACAGCAAATACCCAAGGGGCGGTCTATATAGCCTTCCACATAATGGTCTTTGAATAGCATTAAAGTGGATGTAAACCCACCACCCACCCAGTATAAACTAATGGTACAGTATTAATGTATATGTACATGCAAGCCTCCTGCATGTATCCCTACCTTGCAAATGTTACTCCTTTTAGCAGTAGAAGACTTGCAAAACACCAAAATCAGTGGGTCTCTCTTTGCTGGAGCTCAGTGGGTGGAGTTGTGATGTCACAAGACTTCCCAGCCACCTCTATACTGAGAGCTGGAGGAGATGGGAGGGGGAGTGTGGGGCTCTTTTTGCTCAGTGCAGGAGATAAGAATATGACCTGTCAGTCACACAGCATGACTCCTTTTTCTCCCTCAGCCACTTTTTTCCTATTGAAAAAAGGTAACAGGATTACTCAGTGTTGGATTGTGGCAAAACTGGGCACAGATGACATTATATCCTCTCCTGTACAAGGTAGAAGTGTCAGTAAAATGTTTGTTGTTACATCCACTTTAATCATTTCCTTCTACAACCAAACCCAAAGAAAAATAATAATATATATTATTTGTAGCAAGAGACCAAAATCATTTTTTTTGTCCAAGAAAAAATAAAATACCAAGTATTGGTTATAAGACACGATGTTTGTTGTCCCCAGTGGCAGATGTCAGAATACAATAGCCCAGCAGAGGGACTTATGCACCCACACTATTTAGCATAGATGGCGGAGTCTGTTAGAAAGAGATCTACAGGTCATGGCCAAGTGAAGTGAAAATCTCCCTAACAGCAACAGAAGCTCAAAAGAGGTTCTAAAACATACACAGAAAATACAAACAATTAAACAATAAATAAATAAAAAAAATAAAAACTTTGTCTCAAGGCATTGAATTAAAGTGGTTCTAAAGGCTGAAGATTTTTACCTTAATGCATGTTCTGCCCATCAGTGCCACCTATGAGTGCCCATCAGTGCTGCATATATGTGCCTCGCCTCACCATCTGTGCCCATCAGTGCCAATCAGTACTCCCTCATCAGTGCCCGCCAGTGATAGAGAAAATATACTTATTTACAAAGTTTTGTGACAGAAAAAGAAAAACTTTTTTAAAAAAAAAAATTCTTTTTTTTTTAATTTGTAGCGCAAAAATAAAAACCCCAGTGGTGATCAAATACTGCCAAAAGAAAGCTCTATTTGTGGGAACAAAATGATTAAAACCTCATTTGGGTACAGTGTCGCATGACCGCGCAATTGTCATTCAAAATGCAACAGAGATGAAGGCTGAAAATTGATCTGGGCGGGAAGGGAGATAAGTGCCTGGTATTGAACCCGGCTCAGCTGCCAGTTTTTACTGCACCCTTGACTGCAGGTGTAAATTAGCCCTAAGGCTGGGTTCACACTAGTCCGATTCTCGGACCTACATGAGGAGCACAAGTTGCATTACGTCACAAAAACAATGATTCCCTATGAGAGCCGTCTTAACTGGTCCGATTTGTGTTTTTCAAAGTCGGACCGACTTTGAAAAAGGTTCCTGTACTACTTTTGTCTGACTTAGATCCTACTTCAGCCCATTGAGAAGCATTGAAGTCGGATCAAAGTCGTATCAGTGTCTTCACTGATCCGACTTTGGCATGCGACTTGTGCTCTGGGGATCATGAAGGGGAACTCCACGCCAAATGTAAAAAAAAAAAACTGACATGGGGTACCCCTCCAGGAACATACCAGGCCCTTTGGTCTGGTATGTATTTTAAGGGGAACTCCCACGTCAAAAAAACGGCATGGGGTCCCCCCCACAATCCATACCAGACCCTTATCCAAGCACGCAGCCCGGCAGGCCAGGAAAGGGGGTGGGGACGAGCGAGCGTGCCCCCCCCCTCCTGGACCATACCAGGCCGCGTGCCCTCAACATGGGGAGTATGTGTGCTTTGGGGCAGGGGGGGCTCTGCGCCCCCCACCCCAAAGCACCTTGTCCCCATGTTGATGAGGACAAGGGCCTCTTCCCGATAACCCTGGCCGGTGGTTGTCGGGGTCTGCGGGTGGGGACTTATCGGAATCTGACCCCCAGATGCCGGCCCCCCACCCTATGTAAATGAGTATGGGTTTCTTCTTCTCCTTCTTCCCATGTTGACACGACGCGATCTCCTTCACGAATGCCCTCTCCGCTCTGTGCTGTGCCTTATATTGGCATGGGGTGTGGCCACCAGATGACATCACCCGGAGGCCCCGCCCCATATGAGGTCACATCTCCGCCCCCAGGATGTGACCTCATATGGGGCGGGGCCTCCGAGTGATGTCATCTGGTGGCCACACCCCATGGGAAGAAGAAGGAGAAGAGGAGGACAGCGGAGAAGACCGGCAAAAGAGCAGAAGACGCCGCAGAGAAGAAGACCCCTCAGAAGATGAAAGACCCCGCAAAAGAGCCGAAGAAAAGAAGACACCGGAGAGGTGAGAAGACCGCCGGAGCAGATTTAATAAAATATTTTAAAAAGCTGTGTGTTTTTTTGTGTACATATTTCTTTCCAGGTAAATGGGTAGGGGTATGATGTACCCCATACTCATTTACATAGGGTGGGGGGCCGGCATCTGGGGGCCCCCTTGTTAAAGGGGGCTTCCAGATTCCGATAAGTCCCCACCCGCAGACCCCGACAACCACCGGCCAGGGTTGTCGGGAAGAGGCCCTTGTCCTCATCAACATGGGGACAAGGTGCTTTGGGGTGGGGGGCGCAGAGCCCCCCCTGCCCCAAAGCACACATACTCCCCATGTTGAGGGCACGCGGCCTGGTATGGTCCAGGAGGGGGGGGCGCGCTCGCTCGTCCCCACCCCCTTTCCTGGCCTGCCGGGCTGCGTGCTTGGATAAGGGTCTGGTATGGATTGTGGGGGGGACCCCACGCCATTTTTTCGACGTGGGGGTTCCCCTTAAAATCCATACCAGACCAAAGGGCCTGGTATGCTCCTGGAGGGGTACCCCATGTCAGTTTTTTTTTTTAAATTTGGCGTGGAGTTCCCCTTCATGATCCCCTGACCACAAAGTGCTTGGCATTGTCGAGATCAACGTCGGATCCCTGTTCACAGACAAACGGTCCGACTTTGACCCTATGTAGGACCGTAAATTGCACAGCAAAGTAGGATCAAAGTCGGACCGTTTTTTTGTCGGATAGTGTGAACCCAGCCTAAAACAGCTAATGTATACTCCTTTCCACAAATATGCACTAAACAAGTACTTAATGAGACTGCAAAATACTTAAAGCGGTTCTACACCAGGTTTTTTTTTCCTAACCTGCAAGACAACGCATAATGTGCTAGTATGTATTGCTTACATCAACATGAAGCATTCCAGAGATGCCATCGCTGGAGACAGCTTCCATCTTAACCCGTCTTGCTTCTGGGTTCGCGGACTCCGGCACTGTGACTGGCCGGAGCCGCAATGATGTCACTCCTGTCCATACGCGCGGGAGCCGCCAGTCATGGCACAGGGCTCTGGTGAAATGGCACGGGTGGCCGTTCCTTCAGAGCGCATGCGTCGGTGTTGTCACTGGCTGCATGTACAGTAAATATCTCCTAAATGGTGCAAGTTTAGGAGATATTTACGCTAGCTATAGGTAAGCCTTATTATAGGCTTACCTATTGGTAAAAGTTAAAGATGGAAGTTTACTTCCTCTTTAACTGTCCTTGAGAAAATAGTGCTCCCTTTAATAGCGGGTCACATACAAGCAATTAGATGTTTGCAGAGAGCTGCACATTCTTTTATTCATATTTTCTTTAGTGGTAAAGGAAATACGGCTTTTTTTTTTAGGTTTTTAACCGTGAAACCACCAGCTTCAGAGGCTTATACAAACATTAGCATACTTGTGAACCAAATGTCATATAAGGTAACATGAAAGTTGAACTCCAGGAAAGCTGATAATAACGGATAATGCATAAATAGAAGCGGCTTTACCTGCCAAAGCATTTGTATTTCTTTCTATCCAGTCCTGAGATTTACACAGCACTGTTCTGTTTGGCAGAATAGGAGACATGCATTATCTTCGCTGCATTTATGAAACAGCTACAATTCTTGTCCCTCTCTCTGTCTGTGGACAGTGAAAGGAGAGGCAGAAAACGAATGATATCTCTGTCACTCCGCTCTCTCCACCTACGATCATGCCCCTTGCTAGTACATGTGCACTTCAGTACAACTGACTGGCTCCTTGTGCTGCTTTTCTTTCTCACAGCATGAGCTCTGTTGCACAAAGCTAGATAAGGCTAATACCATGTAGGATTCAGGTACTTACACTGCTTGCTGGAGAAACATTTCTCAATGTATTGGTGCATACAGAGCTGCATTAATGTGTTTGTATTATGTGCTGGGTGTTAAATCGGAACTAAGGTCTGACATACATACCTTAATTCCAACGGTCTGATGCGTATGAGGGCCCTTGCCAGCATCTTTCCCCCGGCTTCTTCTAAGTGTCGGTCTTTGGCCATCTTGATTGTCCTGGTGTGGGATGATGCAACTCCTGCAAATACACAGTTCAGTCATCCTGGCATGCAGGCACAGTGCTGGAATGTATACTGAGCTGTGCATACAAAGCTCAGCATACATTCTTTGAAAGACTCTGAGCAGGCAGGTAGATTTATTTTACGGCAGCAGGGACAATGCACGTCTCTGGTGCAATAAACAGCCTGCCTGCTCACAATTAAAAAAAAAAAAAAAAAGACTTTAGTTCTGCGTTAATACTGTGTACATTATGGTGCTGTGATATGCTCTGATCAAATTCTTTCTATCGTCGCAAATCACTTTAGATAAAGATAAAATCAATTGAAAAGCAAAAACCCACTTTACACATGGTGGGTCTTTGAAGGCATACAGTATACTGTACTCATGTTGCAACCTCAATTCACCAGCAGAGCATCAGCACATTTAATATGCTATTTCCAAAATTATCTGTTGTGACAGATTGCACAAATGTTTCATGTTTTGCAAATTTCAATTCAGAATTGTAAAACTTTTTTCACTTTAATATAAAGTAGCAACAGTGTTTTTACACATAACTTAAAGCGGAGTTGCACCCAAAAATGGAACTTCCGCTTTAAGCACTCCTCGCCCCCTTTACATGCCACTTTTGGCATGCAACTTTTTTTTTTGGGGGGAGGGGGGGGGGGGAAGAGTATGTACCTGGTTTTCAGAGGCACTTCCTGTCCCTCTTCCTCCTTCCGTTTTTGGGCCGCCTAGGCGACTCCTCCTCTCCCCCTAGGTGGCCCGTCCCTCCAGGCAATCTTCTGGGACACGTCACAGGTCCCAGAAGATTGCCTGGCCACTAGGGATGCGCAGCGCGACTCACGGATGCGCAGTGCGTGCCCAGCCGTGAAGCCACAGCCAGTGCCCACACTTGCAATGAAGGCTCCGCGGGGAGGAGGGGCAGACGAGCGAGACTTCGGGCGCAGCCATCGCTGGACCGCGAGATAGGTAAGTTACTGTTTATTAAGACCCTATACACACACAGACGTTTTTTTACTGCTGCGCTTTTTGCAGCTCTCCATGTTATTCAATGGCCCCATAAAAACGCTGACGTTTTTGAGCTGTAGATAGTGTAGGCGTTTGTGAGCTGAAAGCAGTACCCACGGCCAGCACGTTCTGAAGCTGTAGCGTTAGAGCGTTTTTGACACTGAGGCGGCAAAACGCTAATGCGCAGTAACGCCGTAGCTTTCAGGTTAAAAAATAGCAGAGGAATATTTTTTAAACAAAACGCAGCGCTGACGCTGAATAACGCGCATTAACGCTGATGCAAGACACAGACGAAATTGCGTTTTTGATGCCGATTTTTTCCTGACGTCGGCCCTGACGTTACAGCTTATTTTTTTTTTAATACACCCGTGTGTATGGGGCCTAAAAGTCAGCAACTACACTTTTTGTAGCTGCTGACTTTTAATAAACTAAAAAAACTCATGGAACTCAGATTTAATCAGTTCAGTTTACCTCAAGCAACTTTTACGATATGGATCACTTTTGTTAAATCAGGCCTGTATATTTACAAAAAAAGAATGTATATTTTTTGTTGTCATTAGCTGTGGTCCAGTTCTTCCAACCTGATGCAACTGTATCCACAAAGCTGTTCTGTGACTTTCCGAACACAAACAATTCAGCCTGTAAGGAGGCCTAAGTAAATATCTGGATGAGAGATGTTTGTAAAAAAAGTTGTGGGAACGATGATAACCACAATATACAAACATACCGTAATAGGTCTTTGTTTGTCAAGCGTAGAGTAGCAAGTGTTATTGAACATAAATAAAACAAAAAACTTTTGCCAAGAACCAAAGTCTTTACCCATTATGAAACATAAAAAGAATCTGAACACAACTCTGTTTCCATAGTGTCTGCATATATCTAGTGCCTATATTAGCCAGAATGCTGGAAGTGTGTAACATCTATTATTTAATACCCCTTAAAGCCAAATTCCAGGCAAAAAAATATTTCTTTCCCATGCAGTGAGGCTGTGCCCACACTGCACGGATCCAACTGCTCATTTTGTGTAGGGGTGAGTAGAAAGCATATTAAGATCCTTCAATCCTCCAGAAAATGGTGCTCCCTTACGGTCCAGCGGTGGACTGTTCCTGGTCTATGGAGCCTGCTCTGGGCATGATGATGTCAGGAACAGTCCACTATGAAAGACCGCTGGGGCTCGGGGTGCCTGATTGGTCTTGTGCTTGGAGGCACTCAACTCTCCTCTAGAAGTGTGAAAAAGTCACGTGACCAGTGACATAACGCGTAGGAGGAGCCGGTGATGTCACTTCCGGTCATGGCTGAGACCGGAAGTAGGGAATGTATCAATACTGCTTGCTTTTAACCTAGATGTAAGGTATTCTGTCGCAATAAAACTACTTCTTCTGTGAAAATCTACTACACTATGGAGTTCTTATTTGTCTTGTGTGGCCTGTGAATGGAGGAGAGGATGAGATCTAATACAGCATAGCCGATATTTATCCTCGATTACTGAGCTATATAGCACATCCCTGTGTTTATGCTATGAGGAGAGGAGAGGAGAGTGGAATGTGATTTTCCATAAAGGATCCATATATTAAAGCCTTGTCAGACCAGCTGTGGATTTCGATGCAGGAGAGGAGAGTGGAATGTGAACTGCCGTTAAGGATATGTATACCAAAGCACCACTAGACCTGTTGTGGTCTTTGTTTAAGGTGAGCTGCTAGGGTACACCCCTTGTGGATGCCTGGATGATGGCAGCAATTGTGTTCACAACTTTCAAAAGCTGTTTTTTTGAGCACCTGCTCTTCACATCTCATCACTTTTTGATGCACATGCACTTTATTATTTGGGACTTATTTTATTATTTTTTATGTAAAATCAGATGAATATCTGCTTTTTATCTGAGCACTGTATCACTATTTCACATATTATCGCATAATACTGTATTTTGTTATTTTTAAAAAAAATAAGGAATAGTCACCCATGCATATCTGTCTATTATTGCTGTTTAGCTTCCTGAATTAGTGCACTTTATCACTGTTTCACATATTATCGCATATTACTGCAATTTTTGTTTATTTGAAAACTAGGGATAGTCATTCATGCATATTTGTCCATTTGTGCTGCATAGCTTCGTGAATTGGCGCACCATTTTTTATTATCAAACCAATGATATGGCTGATCCTATCATGAATGGAGAGGGCATGGATGACATATCTGCGCCCTAGGCATATACAGAAGAAACAAGATATACCTGTGGTCAGATCCCAATAGCTTGTACATGCATATAATCCACCAAGTGCTAAAGGGGTGTGACCACATGTTAACACTAAAATTATTCAGCATCTGGTAGATTATACGCATGTACAAGCTATTGGGATCTGAGCACGGGTATATCTTGCTTCTGTTGTACTGCAGGTCAGTGGCCAGACCTAAACCTTGTAGCTCTCCCACATTTTGTGTTTGTTTGCCCCATGTTGGCATTGTGTCCACTGTAATATTTGCAGTGGCAGAGCAGAGTAGGACTGGCTAAAGAGGGATTACATTGATGCAGTTGGCCAGCTTAAACATGTATTGCCATATGCGAACTAAATATCCCAATTTTTTTATTGAAAAGTTTGCTATAAAGAGTATAGCAGTGTGCAGAGGGTTAATCTAGTATTTGTAGTGTTAACATGTGCTCACCGCTTTAGCACCTGGTAGATTATATGCATGTACAAACCATTGGAATCTGAGCACAGTTATATGTTGTTTCTGTTGTATTGCAGGTCAGTGGCCAGATCTAAACCGTGTAGCTCTCCCCATTTTGTGTCTGTTTTTCCCATGTTGGCATTGTGTCCACAGTAGCATTTGCATTGGCAAAGCAGAGTAGGACTGGCTACAGAGTGATTACTTTGATGCAGTAGGCCAGCTTAACCACTTCCTTACTGGGCACTTAAACCCCCCTCCTGCCCGGACCAATTTTCAGTTTTCAGCGATGTTGCTCTTTGAACGACAATTGCGCGGTCATGCGACGTTG
>BLSH010103051.1:435187-445564 GCA_018402905.1 Glandirana rugosa
AAGATTTTAGTAGCGGATGACGGTATCCCAGTCCAAGGACGACAACGACATTCCCTGTCTAATAACTAATATGTCCCTTACAGCACCAGCAGGAACCTCTCCCTATAGAACTAGGAGATGATTGTAGAACAATAATCTGTCCCTTACAGCAACAGCAGGAACCTGACCCTATGGCAGTAGGCGATGATTTTAGAACAATAATCTGCCCCTTACAGCACCAGCAGGAACCTGACCCTATAGAACTAGGAGATGATTTTAGAACAATAATCTGTCCCTTACAGCAACAGCAGGAACCTGACCCTATAGGAGTAGGCGATGATTTTAGAACAATAATCTGTCCCTTACAGCAATAGCAGGAACCTGACCCTATAGCAGTAGGCAATGATTTTAGAACAATAATCTGTTCCTTACAGCACCAGCAGGAACCTCTACCTATAGAACTAGGAGATGATTATAGAACAATAATCTGTCCCTTACAGCAACAGCAAGAACCTGACCCTATAGAACTAGGAGCTGATTTTAAAACAATAATCTGTCCCTTACAGCAACAGCAGGAACCTGACCCTATAAAACTAGGAGATGATTTTAGAACAATAATCTGTCCCTCAAAGCAGTAGACTCTACCTAGTCCAGTATCAGATCGTTCTGTAATGCAGGATGAGATGTTATTAGATCTGCAATCTGTCCCTAAAAGCAGGAGTAGTAAACTCTACCTAGTCCAGAATCAGATTGTTCTGTAATGCAGGATGACATCTGCAATCTGTCCCTCGAAGCAGTAGTAGTAGTAATCTCTACCTAGCCCAGAATCAGATCGTTCTGTAATGCAGGATAAGATGTTATGGTATCTGCAATCTGTCCCTCACAGCACCGGCAGCATCCTCTCCCTACACTAGCCTGAGAGCATGTGACATGCAGCACTACGTGACTCCAGCTCATATAGAGGCTGGGTCACATGATGCACTGGCCAATCACAGCCATGCCATTAGTAGGCATGGCTGTGATGGCTTCTAAGGGCAAACCAGTGAAACGCTTGTTGATTGGCTGCCCTGCAGCTATTCAACAGGCGGAATAAAATACCCGAACCCGAACTTTTTTTCATATGTCCAGGTTCGGGTCCGGGTCACGGACACCCCAAACTTTGGTATGGACCCGAACTTTACAGCTTGGGTTCGCTCAACTCTAGTCATATACAGATTGTTGGTACTTTTGTTTTTATTTATTTTTGAAATCCAAAGCAGAATGTCTTTGTATGTTTAACCAAGAGATCGATTTTAGTACAGAGGTGGATTTGACCCCCCTTTTCTCCCTCTTGTTCTGTGTGTTTCTGTGTAAAAGTATGAGACAGACTTCCAGGCCTCCCTCATTCCACAGAGATCCTGCATGAGGACTAGGTCTGTGAAATGTAGACACATTTTTAAATACTTTTGTAGAAATAAAATTTTAGTGAAAAGATTAGTTTTACTATGTAATTCTAGCATTATTTGAAACAAAGGAAAAATGGCAGATTGCAGCCGACGCCCTGTAAATTCCTAAAAGGTAGCCATGATTATTATAATTATTTAAATGTTTGGTTCTCCATTAAAGCCTACTGGGCGTGGAAAGGGAAAAGGCTCCACCCACTGATAAAAACCCAGTTGTACCCTTTAATTAAAATCATTTGAACAAGTCAGTTGACTAGTAAAGACCAGGCTTAGATCATCCTTGCGTCACAGTATATGATAGGACAATGGTGAATGATCACTGGAGATGTATGTCTATGTATGTATTGTATTGTTTTGATTAATGATTATAATGAAGTGTGATACTTTAGAATACAACACTAATGATTGTTTTAGAAGTTTTTTGTTAATACAGAAGTTTTCAAGATCTGTATGGGAAGAGGTTGAAATATAAAAATCAATGGATTTGGTGATGTATAATCTTTGTGCAAAATGTTATGAACATACTATAAAGGTTATGGTGAATTATTAGTGAAAATCCACGTCGTGATTAATTAATGAGCTCATTTAACATGGGTATAAAAGAATGCACTCTTATTAAACAACATGGCCATATGTTTTGTATTTTCTGATTAATATTTGTTTATTGCTAACCAGTTGTTTATTTCTAGGAGGGAAATGTAATGACTGTTCACTAAGATCTTTTATTTTGTTTAGTCTCTAGATAGTGCAGAAAAAAAGTAAAGCATCAATCCACCTGTCTGATATGGTTTGATGTCCGAGAACTAAAGATGAAGATTACAGCACCCATTGACAGCTTGCATCACCATACTTGTTAACATTTAGTTTATTCATGTAAACATTAATATCAAAACCACAAAGAAGGGTGGGATTGTAGTGCAATCCACCAAGGTCCCAATAATTTCCTTCCTAACACTGATTGTGACAGACACCCACAGCCCACCTCCAGGTAGGACAGAGTATGGGCAGAAAATTCTTTTGATGTTGGCCCCATTCCCTGTACCCCCTGCAAGGCCACTCTTAAGACATGGGCAAAGCCTGTGTAACATAAATAGTATTCTTTATCAAAAGAAAAGGAGTAAGGTATTGCCCCAGTGGTAGCTACAGATTTGTACAGGATCTGAGAGCCATAGATTAACTTGTGGTCCCCATTGCCCTAATAGTGCCAGATGTGCCATCACTCCTGTCCTCCATTCCATCCAATGCAGAGTGTTTTACAGTGACTGATCTGGCAAATATCTTTTTTTCTGTCCTTGCGGATAAGGAGACACAGCCAAACTTTGCCTTGTGTTTAAAGAATCGTCAATTTATCTGGTGTAGAATGCCCTAGGGCTATGTGGACTCACTTGCAGTCTACTCGATTGTGCTCCAAGCCATAATGAGGTCCTGGACTTCCCGTCATGGCTCAGTCCTATTTCAAATCAGGCAGCCGGACAGGAGGACAGTGTGGATCTCATAAAGTGTTTATTTGAAAGTGATCATAAAGTGTTTAGAAAGAAATTGCAGTGGTGCCAGGAAACTGTTGTGTACCTTGGTTTTGTCCTCACAAAAGGAGAAAGGAAAGTCAGTCACAAGAGAGCTGCGGCTCTCATGGGCCTGCCCTGCCCATTGACCAAGATGGACATGCTTACCTTCCTTGGCATGATTGGTTACTGCCGCCAATGAATACCTAACTGTTCCTACTATGACAATCTCCTGAGACATGCCACAGGTTCTGATATGCCAGATTGTGTAAACTGGTCAAAGGAAATGTGTAATGCTTTTGTGTATTTGAAAAATGCTATGGTAACGACCCCTAGTCTAGGCCTGCCTGATTCCAGGGACAGCTGTAAAACAATGGCGGGAGTCCTAGCTCAGGAACATGGAGGCAAGCTGTTGTTTTTTTCTCAAAGATGGTTCCAGTACAGGTTCAAGGCATGCCTGCGTGTCTCAGAGCTTTAGCATCCTGTGTGATGGTGGTGGAAATGGCTGCATCGTTCACTCTGGGACAGGATACCACGTTACACACCCAACATATGTCGGCCCAAAGGCTTAGTGGTTATAAGGTTATACTGCTCTCCAACCCTAAGCTAAAGATAAAATATGCTTCTCCTACCTCAGGCCCAGCTCCAATCCTCAATGTTTTGTTAGGATTAAAAGAGAACAGGATGAGATTGTTCCACAACATGATTGTTTGATCTCATCCATCAGGACATGTCCCCAAGACAGAAAATGTCTTCTGTGGCCCTACCAGATGCACAGAATGTGTTTGTAGATGGCTCTTGTTCAAGGCCCAATGACAACACATATCATGCAGGATATGCTGTTGTACAATTACCAGACAAAATTCTAGAGGCAAAATCAATTCTTTACCAGTCAGTCCAGGCTGCAGAACTGATAGCCCTCACAAGAGCTTGCCAGCTCTTTGAAGGACAAGATGTGCATATTTTAAAGAAATAATAAAAGCTATACAGCTACAAAGGTCCATTTCCATTTTATATTACAGGACACACATGGGCCAGCAAACTGATATAGCCAAAGAAAATGCCCTAGCAGATAGAGGATCGAAGGAAGTCGCATCCACTCAAAATGCAACCACCCAAATGCCTTGGCTCATGTCAGAAATGCTATTTTTAGACCAGATATTGCAAGATTTTCAGACATATGCCACGGACATAGATTGGAACAATGCAGGTGTGCGGATAATAATTTTGGACTTATCTACAAAGAGGGGTGACCATGCATTCCAGGCCTCCCCTCCCTTGTCAAGGCAAATGTCTCCAGATACATCATATGTATCAGAAAAAAAGGGCAAAACATGAACAACTTATATACCCAACAACACCGTTCACTACGCATATGCCAAAGGTGGGTAAGAGACAGGAGTACCTTTTGGTGATCGTGGATATGTTTTCACGATGACCTGAGGTCTTTGTAACCACAGGAGAAGATGCTCAAGCAGTTGTAAAAATTCTTACACAAGAGATTATTCCCAGGTGGGGATGTCCGCTCTAGATTAACTCAGACAATGGCCCTGCGTTTGTGGCCAAGGTCTGCCAAGATCTGGTAAGGACTCTTAAAATTGACTGGAAGATTCACATACCATATCACCCCCAGAGTTCAGGAAAGGATGAATAGGACTCTCAGGGATAAGATGGGGAAGGCAACTGGAGGTGCGTGTGCAGGATGGAAGGTGGTCCTCCCAGGGGTTCTGGCCGGGGTAGGAGCGACCCCCTCCGAGAAGACAGTTACTCCCTTTTTGAGGTTTTAATAGGTAGGCCATTCCCCACTCCATGAGCCAGACAGCCACTTATGGTAGAATGAGGGGACCTAGATCTAATCCAGGAGGAATATGTGAGAAAACTTATTGACACTCTGGACAAAGTTGAAAGAAACGTTGCTCGCACCTCTCCTTGTTCTTCACAGGTACCAACGCACCCTTCCCAGGTCAGGGACCAGGTCTTGATCCAGAGAGTGCCCAAGGGACGAAAGCCACAGGAACCCCCATTTGGACCAGCCACAAGAGTGGTGGCCATCACCAGGACAGCTATCCTTACAGAGGAATCCCTTAGCCGGATCCATGCTAGTTGTGTGAAAAGGGTGAACCAAGCACCTGAGAAGCAAGATAAAGACAAGAGAGGCGAAACCGGTGGTATAAGCCCTCGAACAGAGAGTGAAACTGGTGGAAAAGTCTCTGAAAAAGATGACCTCGTTTATCTCACCACAAACTTTTTGGAAGGCCTTGTGCCTTCTAATGGTGCTCCTCCTCTTGATCTTCCTTCCGGTTTGAATAGTAACTAACTGTATATATCACCCTGAGGACTTAGGCCTCATAAGGCCAATATCTGGAGAAAGCCCTAAGACTTTCGCTGTAATGAACAAATGCTACAATTAAGAGAGACGAACGAGAGATAGAAAGCGATAATAACTTATAAAAGTTATAAGATAGCTAGAAAGAAATCATTTATATGATTTAAGAGGGGATTGTGGGAATATAATCTTTTATAGTTAACTTTATATGCTCCATTTTAGATATGACATCCATTTTAAATTAGTTTGTACAGTATTTATGCCTCTATTCACCTATGCCCTACTTGTATAACTAGCTAGTTTCGATTTCCCGTAAATCATGTGATTTCCCCGAAATGACGATTATGTATCTGCTAGACAAGTTCCATTTTCGTCACATGTTTTGTCTATTATTTTTGTTACGTATTATACTGTTTGTTATGTATTCCTGACTAGCACAAAATAACTATATAAACTGTAGAAAATAAAGCACAGATCAGATCACTCTGAGCAACAGCATTGCATGTCTCCGGGCCCGCTGAGACAAGGACCAACCCGGGCAGGGCTATCAGTCTATCTGACCCAAGACAAGGGTACCACCTTTCAGTACCTTAGATGTTCACCTAGTTCTTACAAACTGATGCTATGTAAGTCTTGCTTGATTTACATCTGTTTATAGTCAAGGCTGATGTCGCTCTTACCTTATATTTGGGCAGGGGGTTTTTTTTGGTACAAGATGTATTTTTACTTTATGGTTACTCTTTGTTTCTGTACCTTTTGAGATCTTTCTTACTTTGCTCTCAGAAAATGAGAGCAAATGTCTCCCATATGCGCAGAGAGAGCATCAAAAATCTGATTTGAGTTTTTTGGTTCTAATCCTTACTCAAAGCAAGAAAACAGTCTAGAGTTCAGCTTAAAAAAAAAAACATTTAAAGTTCTGCAGCTACCCATCTAATTACTTCTTGTAACTAAAACCAAAAATGATATTGAAATCTCATAACCCCTCTCCACACTGCATAGTATTGTTAATTCTAAGTTCATAGCATTTATCAAACACTAGTTATGTTAACCACTTCCCACCCAGCCTATAGACAAATGACGGCCGGGCGGTGGTTCAGTTATCCTGACTGGATGTCCATTGACGTCCTCAGGATAACCCGTGATCGTGCGTGCATCGGGGCGATCGGTGGTGCGGTGTGTCAGTCTGACCCATCGCATTACCGATCTCGGTAAAGAGCTTCCATCGGAAGCTCTTTACCACGTGATCAGCCGTGACCAATCACGGCTCGTCACAGCGTAAACAGGAAAAGCCGTTTATCGGGCATGCGGGCATGAGTAGAGGAGAGTCGATCAGCTGCTGTCTTGGCAGGGGAGTCTGCACTGATTATCACTGCAGCCCCCCCGTAGGATCGCCACCCAGGGCCACCAGGAAATGCCCACCCAGGGACCACCAAGGAGACTATGAGGGAAGCCCACCCTGGCCACCGGGGAGCCCACCCTGACCACCAGGGAGCCCACCGCCCAACATGGATGGCACTCAGTGCCCAACTTGGATGCCTCCCAGGACCACCAGGGAATGCGTCCTAAAAAATGCCATTTATCATTGCCGCCTATCAGTGCCCACCAGTGCCACCTATCAGTGCCACCTATGATTGCCCATCAGTGCCGCCTAGGAGTGCCCATCAGTGCTGCCTAGGAGTGCCCATCAGTGCCGCCTAGGAGTGCCCAGCAGTGGCACTTATCAGTGCCACCTATCAGTGCCCGTCAGTGCTGCTTATCAGTTGAGCATATATGTGCCTCACCATCAGTGCCAATCAGTACTGCCTAATCGGTGCCCATCAGTGTAGCCTCATCAGTGCCCTTCAGAGATGGAGAAAATGTACTTATTTACAAAGTTTTTTGACAGAAACAAAGAAAAACTTTTTTTTTTTTTTAATTTTGGTCTCTTTATTTGTAGCACAAAAAATAAAAACCCCAGAGGCGATCAAATACCACCAAAAGAAAGCTCTATTTGTAGGAACAAAATGATAAAAATGTAATTTGGGTACAGCGTTGCTTGAACGCACAATTGTCATTCAAAATGCAACTGCGCTGAAATCTGAAAATTGGTCTGGGCGGGAAGGGGGGTAAGTGACTGGTATTGAAGTGGTTAAGGACCGAGTCTCTTTCTGAGATTCAGTATTTACAAGTTAAAATAAGGTTTTTTTTTGCTAGAAAATTACTTAAAACCCCCAAACATATGTTTATTTTCTAACACCCTAGAGAATAAAATGGCGGTCGTTGCAATATTTTATGTCAAACCGTATTTGCGCATCGGTCTTACAAGCGCCACTTTTAAGAAAAAGATTTTTTACATATTGTGAAAGATAATGTTACACCAAGTAAATTGATACCCAACATGTCATGCTTCAAAATTGCGCCCGCTCGTGGAATGGCGACAAACTTTGGCACATAAAAATCTCCATCAGCGACGTTTAGAAATTTCTACAGGTTACCAGTTTTGAGTTACAGAGTAGGTCTAGTGCTAAAATTATTGCTCAAAGATCTCGGCAATACTTCACGTGTGGTTTGAACACCGTTTCCATATGTGGGTGTGACTTACGTATGCGTTCGCTTCTGCGCACAAGCTCGGTGGGACAGGGAGCTTTGATTTTTTTTTCTTATTTTACTTTTTATTTTTACACCATCCTTTTGAGGGAAAAAAATTGGGTAACTTTTATTCCTATTACAAGGGATGTAAACATTCCTTGTAATAGAAAAAAGCATGCCTCAAAATGAGTGTGAATGAGGACCTAGTTGATGGAGAATGTGATGAGTCTGAAGCATTATGGGTAGATCTGCATATGGGTGTGCACACTACAAAGGTTATCATTGGAGTTTGTTATAGACCTCCCAGTGTTAAAGAGGAGGTGGAGACTCTGCTCCTTGCACAGATGGAAAGAGCTGCAAGGGCTGGGACAGTGATAATAATGGGGGATTTTAACTACCAGGAAATTAACTGGAGTAATGGCACTGCTGGGACAGCTAAAGGGCAAACATTTATAAACCTATATTACAGGACAATGTTATGGTCCAGTTTATTGAGGCCTCAACTAGGAATGACGCTTTGCTGGACCTGGTAATCTCAAACCATGCAGAGCTTATTACCAATATTCATATAAAAGAACATCTGAGTAACAGTGACCATAACATGATTTAATTTAATGTAATGCAACAAACACACACGGGAAAGATAAAAACACTTAATTTTAAGAGAGCAAATTTTACAAAGATGAGGGCTGCTCTCCAGGACTTAGACTGGGAGGGAATATTGGCATCGATGAACACAGAACAGAAATAGGAATTTTTCAAAAAAACTGTATGCGAACTCACTGCAAAGTATATTCCCATGGGCAATACATTTAAAAGGCTAAAAAGAAAACCTATGTGGCTCACGGCCAAAGTTAAAAAAGTTATAAATGATAAGAAAAGAGCATTTAAAAAATATAGAAATGAGGGAACACGATCATCTCTTAAATGTTACAAAGAATATAACAGAATATGTAAAAAAGGAAATCAAGGATGCAAAAAAAACGAACGACAGATTGCAAAAGATAGTAAGATAAACCCCAAAAAATTCTTCAAATATATTAATAGTAAAAAGGTCAGGTCTGAGCACGTAGGCCCTTTACAAAATAATCTAGAGTGCGTGACTGGGGACAAAGAGAAGGCAAACTTATTAAATACTTTCTTGAGCTCTGTGTATACAAAGGAGCATGGGGGAGCTCATGTACACGCCGGGGGTGGTAGTGACACAGCCCCAAATGATCCACAATGGCTCAAAAGTGAAATGGTCCAGAAGTATTTAGACAGAGTAAAGGTAGATAAAGCACCTGGAACAGCTGACATCCACCCACGGATCCTAAAGGAATTGAGCTCTGTCATTTCAAAGCCATTGTATCTCATTTTTAGGGACTCCTTAATGACTGGAATAGTACCACTGGATTGGCGTAGGGCCAATGTGGTGCCCATATTTAAAAAGGGATCAAAGTCTTTACCAAGTAAATAAATTGTGAATATGGTGCAGCACTGTCTTCGTAGTGTTAGAAAATCAACATGTGTGTGTGCCAAAAGAAATACTAAATAAAAACTAAATGAAATCTCATAAAACATATCTCATAAAACAATCATTGTCTTTACCAAGTAACTATAGACCTGTTAGTTTAACTTCTATAGCTGGGAAGATACTGGAGAGTTTAATAAAAGACCACATAGAAATACAACTAAATGCAATCTCATAAAACATATCTCATAAAACCATCATTGTCTTTACCAAGTAACTATAGACCTGTTAGTTTAACTTCTATAGCTGGGAAGATACTGGAGAGTTTAATAAAAGACCACATAGATGAGTTCTTTAAGCAACAGACAGCATGGATTCATGAAAGACAGAAGTTGTCAAACAAACCTGATTTCTTTTTATGAGGAGGTAAGTAAAACCTTGGACAGAAGGGTGGCTGTGGACGTGGTATACTTGGATTTTGCGAAAGCGTTTGACACCGTTCCCCACACACGGCTAATGTGTAAGGTAAAGTCTACAGGCTTGGAAAGATCAATTTGTAAATGGATAGAAAACTGGCTAAAAGACCGATTTCAGAGAGTAGTGGTTAATGATTCTTATTCTGAATGGTCTGAGGTTATCAGTGGTGTACCCCAAGGTTCAGTGTTGGGACCCTTACTTTTCAAATATATTTATAAATGATATAGGGTCTGGGATTAAAAGTACCATTTCAGAGTTTGCAGATGACACCAATCTATGCAGTGGAATAACTTCCTTGCAGGATGTCTCCAACTTACAAGCAGACCTCAATGCACTGTCTAATTGGGCGACTGTGTGGCGAATGAGGTTTAATGTTGATAAATGTAAAGTTATGCACTTGGGAGCTAAGAATATGCATGCATCATACATACTAGGGGGAGTACAAGTGGGGGAATGCATAGTAGAGAAGGATCTGGGGGTTTTGGTAGATCATAAGCTTAATAATGGCATGCAATGCCAAGCTGCGGTTTCCAAAGCAAGCAAAATCCTTTCTTGTATTAAGAGAGGTATGGACTCCAGAGATAGAGACATTATTTTTCCCCTGTACAAATCATTAGTAAGACCTCATCT
>BLSH010103051.1:489553-499561 GCA_018402905.1 Glandirana rugosa
CGGGTAGTTTATGTCGAAGTGGTCGCGGTTAGTTATGTCGGAGTGGACATGTATTTGATGGGCACAGGTGAGGCTGTATTGATTGGCGCTGGTGAAGCTGTATTTGATGGGCACAGGTGAAGCTATATTTGATGGGCACAGGTGAGGCTGTATTGATTGGCCCTGGTGAAGCTGTATTTGATTGGCAGTGATCAGGCTGTATTGATTGGTGCTGGTGAAGTTGTATTTGATTGGCACTGATCAAGCTGTATTGATTGGCGCTGGTGAAGCTGTATTTTATGGGCGCTGGTGAGGCTGCATTTGATTTGCACTGATCAGGCTGGGCAGTGGAAAGGGGGTGGAGTCAGGGGTGGGGCGGCAAAATGATGCTTCGCCTAGGGTGTCAAAAATCCTTGCACCAACCCTGCATTTCATTAGCATGTTGATGAGAGGGGGAGGGGGAACAAAGGAGAGCAAAATTTAGGCAGATTAGACTTCAGCTATATATAAATGTTGGTATGAGAACAAGTATGCCTTGATGCCAGCCAGGAGATCGAGATCTGCCGTTTCACGCACACAGCCTGCGGTGTCTCCATCTCGGTGATCTTACCTTAACAAGTGTGTTTTTTTTTTTCTACAAATAAATGATTACAGTCATACTAATGAGGATCCTACCCTTCTGTTTTCTTGTTGTTTGAGCTGCACTGGATCATCCAAGATCTTCTTTGGAAGCTGCAGGATCCCGTATTGCATGGCACCTGGTTACCCTCTTGATCTGATTGAACTTTACTGAAGCTATTCACACTGGACATTGAAAACTGTGATTTGGAGTGCGCTGTGCTGGTTTGTGGCTATCTGCTCAGTAAAGGCCAAGAAATTAGTGCTCAGGAGTCATAGGATTGCTTGGATCTCGGTCTTACAGCTAGCGGGGGAACAGCTGCAGCATTGGATCAATGCTGAAGCCACATAGATGAATATGATTTTTTTTTTTGCCTCCTTTACATGTGTTACTGGCAGGATCACCACATGATAATAAAGGGGAAAAAAGCCCCAAAAAATAAATCCTGATTTGGCCACTACATCAAAGGATTGTAAAGCTGCAATATTTTACACTTCTGTTTTGGGTTTTAGAAAATGGTTCATATGAGAACACTTATTACATAACAGAATTAATGATGGTGGTGAAGTGGCACACTTACTTTTTGGGCTTTTTCAGTCACAATTAAACAAATGTGACAGACTAAGGCTTCATACACATGGGTGTATGCAAAAAAATAAGCAAAACATCGGGCTCGACGTCAGGGAAAATATCTGTGCTTTTTTTGGCGTTTTGCATCGACATTAATGAGCGTTAATGCGCATTAGTGAGCGTTGGCATCTATAGGCGTTTTTTTAAAGAAAAAAACATTCCTCGGCTATTTTTTAACCTACCAACGTTGGCATCAAAAACGCCGGTTAACGTCGGCGCGGCGTTCGTGAGCGCTTCATGGCGTCAGCGTCAAAAACGCCAAAACATTACAGCCTTGGAACGCGCCGGCCGTGGGTTCTACTTTCAGCTTACTAACGCCTACACCCTTTACAGCTCAAAAACGTTGGCGTTTTTATGGAGCCATTGACTAACATGCAGAGCTGCAAAAAGCACCCAAAAACGTGGTGTTAAACAACGCCCGTGTGTATGAGCTCTAAGGCCTCATGCACACAGGACATTTTTTGACTGTTTTACAGCAGCTGGTTATAGCTGAAGACGTTTTTTTTCTACAGTCAATAAACCCTCCATCATGTTATCCTATGTGTTCATGCACACATAGGCTGTTAACTGTTTTTAGCAGTGACGTTTTTGAACTGTAAAAAAACCCAAGACCAGAGAGTTATGAGAGTTGTTTTGGAGCTGAAAAACATTCAAATGCTCAAAAACGCTCACGAACATTGATCTCCAACGTTTTTGGACGTTTTAGATCGATTAGAAAAAAAAACTGGCCCTTTAAAAACACAAAGAAAAAACAAAAAAATGTGCAAAAATGGTGGTAATTTAGCGATGGTAAAAGCTGAAAAAATCACTGATAAGCTACTGACATTTTTTGGATGCTTTTTTAAAGTCCGGTGTGCATGAAGCCTAAGTATTAGAATTCAATACTGGCAAACTTTAGGTCAGATCTACAACATAAGTCTTTAGATTATAGCAGAGGGCTTTAAATAATACAGGTTATCTTCTGTACTAGATCATCCTGACTTATTTGGGAAGTCATCAAAGCTGCTTATTGCTTTGAATGTCCTTTTTTTCTCTTTCCTGGCTTCAAGCGTTTTCTGTATTGGCATAATTGTGTAAAACAAGTTTTCCCCTTGCTAAAACTGGTCACAAATGGATAGCAAAGATCGAACAATAGAAACTTCAAACTGCCCACCTGAATATACATTTTGGGTTCAGCTCACTGAAATGCAGCAAGTGTTTGTTTTGTTTTTGTGTTTGCTGCATAAGGGCGCTGGGAAAGAGTGAGCTGCATCTGCATAGATCCTGCATGTGCATCTAGCCATTTGCCTACTCTTCCTCCCGCCATTTTGGCGACTTGATGGAGGGGCTTGTCTCCACATGGTATTTTGTTTAACCTGTCGACTATACTTACAACACTGAGGCCATACCTTTTAGAATCTGCTCTACTCCCGTGCAGCCCTCTCTCTGCCCATACAGTATCCATATATAATATAGACGGCACGGGTTGATCCACACCACCGGGCAGCCCACCCTTCAGTGAGCCCTCCTCCCTGGAGTCCAGCCGTGGGGCTGGTTAATTCTGCTCCCTACCTCCCCTTTCCCTCTACTACTTCACCTACCTCTCTTTCACAAGCGGTTATATTGGGATCGATCTTCGCTACCTACCTTCGTGGACATTATGATACTTGCGGCAGCAGCATCCTTTACTCCTGTTTTTACCCTGCATTCGTTCTATACGAGAACCCACACTATGCGCTATATATATGTCTGAACGATAGATATGAGCTATATCACCACTTCCCCCTGATGAAGAGGAACAACGCACAATCTTGAAACGTGTTGGGTTGGACTCTGTTTCAATTACACAGTAGTGCATTAAATAAGTGGTTCTGCTATATGTACTGTTGCATTTTAATAACATTCTGTAGATTGGGGAATGTACCCCTTGCTTCATCCTCTGTCTCTCCCCCCTTTTTCCCTTTTTTAACTACTATTTTGTAATAAACTTAAAACTTTTTATACCCATTGCATTTGTTTTTGTGGAGTCTATGCCCTTTAAAGTCCCACCAGAGGGTCTGTTTTTCTGAAATGCAGCAAGGCTCACCATGCAGAAACAGTCAGCAGACTAAGACTCACATTTATTGATTCATCAAGGCAATAGCTACATTAACCTATCCTGCCCCGGAAGGATTTCCCACTATAGGACCAGAGCATTTTTTGCGATTCGGCACTGCGTCGCTTTAACTGAAAATTGCGTGGTCGTGCAACATTGTACCCAAACAAAATTTGCGCCCTTTTTTCCCACAAATAGAGCTTTCTTTTGGTGGTATTTGATCACCTCTGCGTCATTTCTGATCACCGCTATAAGCAAAAAAAGACTGACAATTTTGCAAAAACAAACAACATTTCTTACTTTTTGCTAAAATACAAATCCAAAAAAAAAATAATATGAAAAAACAAATTGATTCATCAGTTTTGGCCGATTTATATTCTTCCTCATATTTTTGGTAAAAAAAAAAAAAAAAAAATCGCAATTGGTGCTGATTAGTTTGCGCAAAAGTTGCTGCATTTACAAACCATGAGAATTAATTTCTGGCTTTTTACATTTTTTTTTTTACTGGTAATGGCGGTGATCTGCGATTTTTAATTGGGACTTTGATATTGGGGTGGACATTTCGGACATTTTTGACACTTTTTTGGGACCAATGACATTTATACAGCGATCAGAAATTTAAACATCCACTGATTTATGTATAAATGTCATTGGCAGTGAAAGGGTTAACCTGCACAGGGATCTAGGGGTTAACGGTGTGCCCTAGGCGTGTTCTAACTGTGAGGGGGCTGGGCTACCATGGCCATAAGAGATCTAACTGACACCAGTGACAGGGATCAGTAGATCTCTCACATGCCCACTGACAGAGTGGGGAACCGTCGTGTTTACATTGGTGGTTCCCCGTTCTTTCTCTCTGGCAGGTCATCGCGGCTCACCGGCAGACATTGGGTCTGCCCGAGCCGCGGGCACACTCCCGCAGAGTGTGGTGGGCATGAGAGCACGTCATTGCCGCAGGTCTGGAGACATGCTTGGCCAATCCATCAACTTTACCTTCAGCTTCTTTAGCAAGGCAGTGGTCGTCTTGGAGGTGTGTTTGGGGCTGTTATGCTGGAATACTGCCGTGCGGCCCAGTCTCCGAAGGGAGGAGATGATGCTCTGCATCATTAGTTTACGTTGGCATTCATGGTTCCCTTAATGAAC
Organism: Glandirana rugosa; assembly: GCA_018402905.1. Taxonomy (NCBI): domain Eukaryota; kingdom Metazoa; phylum Chordata; class Amphibia; order Anura; family Ranidae; genus Glandirana; species Glandirana rugosa. The sequence goes on from BLSH010103051.1 coordinate 493,996, forward strand.
TGTAGCTGCCTAGGGCTGGCAGCACTCATGCAGCCCCAGACCATGGACACTCCCACCACCATGCTTCACTGTAGGCAAGATACACTGGTCTTTGTACTCCTCACCTGGTTGCCACCACACACGCTTGACACCATCTGAAACAAATACGTTTATCTTGGCCTCATCAGACCACAGGACATTGTTCTAGTAATCCATACCCTTAGTCTGCTTGTCTTCAGCAAACAGTTTGTGGGCTTTCTTGTGCATCATCTTTAGAAGAGGCTTCCTTCTGGGATGACAGCCATATAGACCAATTTGATGCAGTGTGCGACGTATGGTCTGAGCACTGACAGCCTGAACCCCAATCCCTTCAACCTCTGCAGCAATTCTGGCAGCACTCATACGTCTATTTCCCAAAGATAACCTCTGGATAGGATGCTGAGCACGTGCACTATACTTCTTTGGTTGACCATGGCGAGGCCTGTTCTGAGTGGAACCTGTACTGTTAAACCGCTGTATGGTCTTGGCTACCGTGCTGCAGCTCAGTTCAGGGTCTTGTCAACTTTATGTAGAGCAACAATTCTTTTTTTCAGATCCTCAGAGAGTTCTTTGCCATGAAGTGCCATGTTGAACTTCCAGTGACCAGTATGAGAGAGTGAGAGTGACAACACCAAATTTAACACACCTGCTCTCCATTCACACCTGAGACCTTGTAATACAAACGAGTCACATGACACCGAGGAGGGAAAATGGCTAATTAGGCCCAATTTGGACATTTTCACTTAGGGGTTTACACACTTTTGTTGCCAGAGGTTTAGACATTAATGGCTGCGTGTTGAGTTATTTTGAGGGGACAGCAAATTTACACTGTTATAAAAGCTGTACACTCACTACTTTACATTGTAGCAAAGTGTAATTTCTTCAGTGTTGTCACATGAAAATATATAATAAAATAGTTACAAAAATGTGAGGGGTGTATTCACTTTTGTGAGATACTGCATCTCCAAGAGAAAAACCCATGGGAGCAATATTCCCCTTCCTTAGGACTCCTGTGAAACAAAATACTGCTGAAGTAAAAGCTTTTTTGCCTTACCCTTTGCCAAATGAATAACAATAAAACAAAAAAAAAAAAAGAAAATTTTGACCGCGCTAGCATTCAAAAATCAAATAAAAAATGCATGCCCCGGAAGAAGTCCCTGTAGTGATGAAACAAGTTGGGGCGGAAGTGCAGTTTCCGGTCATCGCGTGGTTTATGGAATTTATATGCCTAACTTCCCGTCTTAACTAAGTGCATTACTTTTTAAATAAATATTTTACCATAACCAAGTTACACTATTGTGGCTCATATTTTCATAAATGCACTGGATGCGCCCTGGATGAGTTGAAGCTGAGAGGATTGGGCGTCACATACCCTTTGCTGTTTAGTCCTGTCCCTGACCGGTTGGCTGCAGATCCAGTCATCCAAGTGAAGGATTTGATAACACAAGGAGTTCCCTGACCCTCCCCGTAATAGGTGGTCATGGGGCTCTGTTAAGAGCACACCCTGTCTGGTGGTGGTGTTTGGTCTACACGTGTGGTGGATTCCGATGGATTTCATTATCAACAGACACATATATATAATATTTTTTCTTACTCACTTGGACACTTTTTTCTTGAACGAGTTTATATTATCCATTTAGAAACTTTGGACTTTTTTGTATATAGCGCTACACAGTCTTTTTTAATAAATGAATAATAATGCTTGTCGTACTAATCCTCATTTTTAGCGAGAAAGTCCATCTCCATTACTAAGCACTCTGAAATTCAAAACGAAAATTATCTGAGGCCAACTGGACATGTTCTTAATAGTTTCCATACAATGCTCTTCCAATGGGTTGCTGGTGTTGCCAGGATGTCATATATCATATTCAGTGTGCCAAATCTCCATTCCAAGTAGTAAGCAGAACCTTGTTGAAACATACCCAAATTCCCATCGCATTTTGGAACTGCAAACAATTCCTTTCAAAAAACCTTCTTTCTACTTGGATTATTGTATAGTTACGGTAATATGTTTATGTTAATTCATGCAAAGATGGAGAAAGAATCTTGCCATGATAATGGTACAATGAAAGGTGCTTAGAGACAATCTAATACATTCAGATTTTGTGGCTTCATCTCTGACCTTCTAATAACTGCAACAGTCTATGTATGACAGGCTGTCATGACCTCAAAGATAGGAACATGTTTTAATCTGTGAGCAAATTAGTCTACATAGTAAAGCAAAATTAAAAGGAAAAACTATTTAAAATTTTGGATAAGGGAGGATTATAATCTGTCAGGTTTCTTTTTCCATCTATTTCCCATTGGGGAGAGTTTACTTTACTTCTTGTCTCATAGCCAAAACAGAATGTATGAAGAAATTCCTCCAAAGGGATGGAATCCCTGGTTATCACCAGAACTAGTGTCCCCATTGGAAGATATTCCCTCTATTCCTATTCTGGAGACAACCCAAAATTTGGGATTTTCTTTCACTCTCGTGGATAACCTTAAACAGGGCAATAGAGAGGGTGAATCTCCCTAATGGGAGCACAGACATCAATAAAAAGCTCCACCTCCAGAGGGCCTCTATAGGAGCTATTTTCACCACGGATCATGCTCTCATCTCTCTGGAAATAGATCTGTTGTCTGCATTGATCAGGCCTTGGCTTTGGAGGCTCATCGACTCCCTTCTTCAAAACCAGTCAGTACAGTACATGCAGAAATCACTAGAGAATTATAGTTGTTCTTCTCCAAGAATGACAGCCTGGATTGTGATCCCAAGCTGGTGTGGGAAACTCACAAAGCCTACATTGGAAGAATTCTGATCAAACCGGGAACCCAGCTTAAAAAAAGAAAAGACCAAACGCCAGACCACTGATATGGCAGGCCAGAGTTGACATCTGGCATAGTTGGAATTTAAAAGTTCCTTATCCTTGCAGGAAATATCCATACACCCCCTGCGATGAGGTGTAGTAATAGAGAAAGCCAGAGGAGATCTCCTGGGGAGGTGCAAATTAACATTTCCTGATTACGTGGCATTAAAGGGACCAGCTGACCCCAAATGGTGATGGGTCAGTTGTGAGTGATAAATGGACATATACTGCCTCTAGTGGACAATCCAGGCATGCGTCCTAAGGACAGACTCAAGGAAAGGAAGTCTGTCACCATTGGACAGAATGCACAAGTAGGCTGGCATTGGGCGGGTGTGTGTGGATAATGCATGAATGAGTTTAAAAAGCCGAGAAACCCCCTATTTCGTTCTCTTATCCTCTACCATCAGGCCAGCCAGAACAACATTTCGAGGACAGCCTAAGTATAACCTTATGTTATTTATGTTATAGGCTCTATGATATTTTCCTAATGTTTTTATGTTAGCATTTCTGTTTTCCTTATAATAAATGTAATCTTTGCTTTATTGAAGTAGAGTGATTGATTATATATATATATATATATATATATATATATATATATATATTAACCTTATTATCATACTATTATGAATACTGTTATCAGAGTTTTAATAGTTTAACGAATGAGAGGAATAGGCAATATATAGTTACAAATAAACTTGGGGAAACCATAACCACCCCATTTTTATTTCATTTGGAACCCCAGAAGCAGGAGTGTAGATACTTCATTGGCACCCTCAGAAGGAGTGTGGAAAGAAGTTCTACACAGAATCCATAACCCTAATATATTTTTTGTCTTGAGTTCCTCTAAGCTAAGGAGTCCTCTACAAGAGCAATCTGAACTGAAGGTATCTCTCTGCGGTGGACATTTGCGCTGGTTCGTGAATTCTGAAGCCTGCTGGAGTGATATTAAAAGTTTTGTGAAAACATTTCATCAGTGAGCGGACACACAGATCTGGTGAGATTTTTGGCTGGTATATGTGTATTGTATTTTATGTGTTAAAGTTTGTTGTATTGTTAATGCAAATTTGCGAAGTTGTTAGGCCTGTTCGCTGCGCAATTCTGCAAGCGAGGAAGGGTTGATCACCCTTGGTTAACTGAGGTACCCTGCTGATTTATAGCAGTCTTTGAGGAGAAAGTGGGAGAAATATAGATTATATTTTTTGTACCCACGGGAAAGTGAAAAAGATTTCTGGCTCCAAGAGAGGACCAGGGACCTGGAATCTGAGGTGTTGGGGTACAGACAGTTGGTAGTAGGGAGTTCTGGAGAACTACAAATCCCTGTGAGTTTTAAACTACTTTGTTTGTGTGTTTGTGTGTGTGAGCAGTGTGTAAACAGCTGCTGCTGTGAAATAGACAAACTGGTCAAACAAGCTTAAGTGTGAAAGTAATTAACATATCAATGGAGAGCATCGGAATGTTCATTGAAAAGCATGCATCTGCTAAGTTTAAGACTTTGGCAGTGAATACATTGACTCACCAATTTAATGATTTATTAAAACAATGTGAGAATGAGAATTTAAAAATAAAAGCCTCATATAAAAAAGCCAAAAAAGTGAAAATGGCAAATGTGGTGTGCATGCTAGTGAGAATGACGAACATTGCTCAGCACAAAGAAACTCAATGGATTAATGAGACGTGTGTATTGGAACAGAAAATGAATGAATTGCAGGTAACGTGTAAACAAAGAGAAAGTTGTTTAGCCTATTTGGATCAAAGAGAAGCTGAGAATAAGCGTAGGATAACAAGGCTTAAAATTGAACTACAGGAAGCTCAGATGACCATAAAACAATTATCTTACAAATATTCCAATGCTGAGCAGTCTCAATGTTTAACACAGAAAGAACGACAATTAGGGAAACTGGATGCTCTGGTTGATGCAAATGATATTGCTCTGGCTGGAATCAATGCTGGCAATGTGGAGGAGGAGTATTTGGACAAAAATGCTGTAACTGCTCTTGAAATTGATTCAGGTGTTGAAAACACGCCTGATCTTTTTGAGGACAGTAGCAATGTAACAGTGGAGACTTCGGATGAATCCATGGTTAGCGATTACTCCTCAGATAATGACAGTGTTGAATTGAATGATTCCAAACATAACAATGATATGCAGAAACGTGGGTCTCCATCGCCATATACTTATAGACGGGCCTATGCAGTGAGACCAGCTCTCAAGTGCTTCGCCTGTAAAAAGTGGGGTCACATTGCAAGATATTGTTTGATGTCTAATAACAATAATATGCAGAGAAAATCTCAGCACCCTAAAACTACACCGAGGCATTATGAAGTTTACTCCGCCAGATGGGGTAGCAATCCGAGGCATAAAGGCCATAATTATCAAACCCGTGTCCCCTTTAAAACCCAAATGCTGAGACTACAAGCTGAAAATAGTCGAGGAGGTTTATGTTTACAGAAAGGACAGAATTGACTGATAAAAGTCGAACATCAGAGTCGTAAACCCAAAATTTCCCCTGTGCCCAAACTATTAATACCGGAAATACGGAGCCTAACGATGGGGTAGACCGCCTCATTTGAAGTATTACGGAGCCACATCAAAATCCCACGACTCTAAAAGAGACGTATAATAACAATAATCTGTAGTTTGTTATAGAACGTTACACTGGGGTGAAAAATGTCCGCTTCGTGAACTCTCGACCAGA
>BLSH010103051.1:504948-516783 GCA_018402905.1 Glandirana rugosa
TCCTTATAATAAATGTAATCTTTGCTTTATTGAAGCAGAGTGATTGATTATTTATATATATATATATATATATATATATATATATATAGATACAGGCTAACCTTATTATCATACTATTATCATTACTGTTATCAGAGTTTTAGTAGTTTAACGAATGAGAGGAATAGTCAATTAATATATAGTTACAAATAAACTTGGGGAAACCATAACCACCCCATTTTTATTTCATTTGGCACCCCAGAAGCAGGAGTATAGATACTTCATTGGCACCCTCAGAAGGAGTGTGGAAAGAAGTTCTACACAGAATCCATAACCCTAATATATTTTTTGTCTTGAGTTCCTCTAAGCTAAGGAGTCCTCTACAAGAGCAATCAGAACTGAAGGTATCTCTCTGCGGTGGACATTTGCGCTGGTTCGTGAATTCTGAAGCCTGCTGGAGTGATCTTAAAAGTTCTGTGAAAACATTTCATCAGTGAGAGGACACGCAGATCTGGTGAGATTTTTGGCTATTATCATTACTGTTATCAGAGTTTTAGTAGTTTAACGAATGAGAGGAATAGGCAATTAATATATAGTTACAAATAAACTTGGGGTAACCATAACCACCCCATTTTTATTTCACATGGCAACAAGTGTGGCAAGATCCTTGCTCTGGCTTTGAAGACACAACAGACCCGCTCATTCATACCTGAGCTCTTAGATTCCAGCCAGAAAAAAAGTTCATCCTACAGGTGAAATAGCCACAGTCTTCCAAAGACTCTATGAAACCCTATACAATATTAAGTTTCCACAGACAACGCAGCAGGATTCCCTGCTAGCTATCAACACATACCTCCAGTTACAGTGGAGGAATTAGCAGTAGCCATGTCACAAATGCATGTTCCCAAACTCTTGATCTCCTTACTCTCGGCTCCAGGTCCTTGTTTGTGGCTGACAAACGTAAAGCCAACATCACGGTGATGGCGAAGGAAGTGAAAGATTTGTTATGGTGCCAGAATCATAGACCCATCTTATCTTAAATATAGATCTCAAGCTATTTACTAAGATTCTTGCCATGAGACTGATGGCATATGTCCCTGACATTGTCTATTTGGACCAGGTCGGATTTGTGCCCACTAGAGCTGCACGATCAATCGTAATAAAATTGTGATCTTGATTCACCCCCCTGCGATCTCCATCACGCATTACCACGATTTTCAGTGCAGTTAATGGAGTCTGACTTGCGGGGCAACTCAGTGCGACTTGACTGTAATAGAAGTCAATGCAAGTCGCCTGAAGTCTCCCCAGGAACCTTTTTCTAAGTCAGAGCGAATTGAGTCTCTCCTATCATGGCAGACTGCCAAGTCTGAGATCATTGCTGATAAAAGAAGCAAAAGAAATACAATGTAACTACTTATCAAAGGAATGTTCTCAGTGTTTAGTTTAACCATTTAAAGACTAAATCTTTTCTGACATTTGTTGCTTACACAAAAAAATCCAGTATTTTCTGCTAGAAAATTACTTAGAACCCCCAAACATTATATATTTTTTTTTTTAGCAGAGACCCTAGAGAATAAGATGGCGGTTCTTGCAATCTTTTATGTCACGCAGTATTTTTTTTTTTTTGTATATGTAAGATGTTACTCCGCGAGAATCGTGATCTTTATTGTAAACAAAAAAATTGTGATTCTCCTTTTGGCCAGAATCATGCAGCTCTAGTGCCCACACAAAAAGCAAGGGATAACACTGCCAAGGGGTGTAGAGATTCTGCTACCTTCCTTCGATCCTCAGCTCCAACTGGAGCTTAGACTGAAAGTCTGCTGATGTATCTGTGTACTGCGAACCAATGGAAGGACAGTTGGCACTCGGGTAAATGTCAAATGGTAATATCCTTTATGACATGAAACAGCTGTAAAACAGCCAACGCATTTCAGCCATCAGGCCTTAGTTGTGGCATAACATTGTAAGAAATTACCATGCCCAGTAAAATATATATTTACAGGAAAATTATGTACGTAATATATTTAATGGTATTATGATGAGATATGGGCCTGATTTGTGCTTACAAGACTGTTCCCTGTTTCTCAGGGGACAAAGGCACTTGCTGGTGCCTTCAATGGCCAAATTATATGCATAGAAATCAAGTTTACCTTTTGTCCTGGGGAGGTTGGGATATATAGGTGGGGGCCTTTTCCAGACTTCTCGACGCCATAACTCATGTGGCTTTAGGATGCAAAGTGGCTGACGGGTCATGTCAGGAGATAGGCTTATGAAAGGTTCAGACACCATGTCTCTGTTAATATTGGTTAAGCATCATAGCCACGTAGACTTGGGGCCCGTCCAATCCCTGTCTTGGGCAAGATTTGATTGTATGTAATATAAACAAAGAGTTTGACCGCTACAGGCGAGGCTGGTTGGTATCACTTTCTTTGGAAGCTATTCATACTTGGATACTTGGGGCGAAGCTCTTCCACGATCATGCACTGAATAGGTTTTGTGCATTTACTGGTATTTTGTTCATACCGATTGTGAATTTACCAACATTTTTATTATTATACATGTTACACATTTATATGTTCACTCATATTCATGTTTGTGGTACATCCTTCTATATATATTTAGGTATTTTTTGGACAGTTAAGCCACGCATACCCAAACAATTGAGAGAGATCAGATTGTTCCCATATTGGAGTGTGTGTGGACGGAATGTCTCCTAGTCTGTCCATTCACACATGGGCAGTATCTCTCTATACATGTTTTTAGTCACTCCTTTTGTGTGATTGTTCGGTGGAGTCATTGCTCATACACACATTTTTTTTCTGCAAAAGGTAGTTAGGCTTTTTACACCAGGACATTATTTATGCAGTGTTTGGATAGGATGTGTTTTTTTTTCCTGGGCAGTAGAGAGCACACAGGAGTTTGGGATTAATTAATTAAATCAATTGGCACTTTTAGGCCTCATATACACGGGCGTATCTTTAAAAATAAACAAAACGTCGGGCCCGACGTCAAGGAAAAAAAAAAAAATCTGCGTTTTTTTGGCGTTATGCATCAGCGTTAGCGAGCGTCTGCGTCAATAGGCGTTTTTTTTAAAAAAATCATCCCTCTGCTATTTTTCAACCTAAAAACGTCGGCGTCAAAAAACGCCAGAAAATGCCGGTACAATATTAGTTGGCGTTAGTTGGCGTTTTGCGGTGTCGGCGTCAAAAAATGCCAAAACGTTACAGCTCACTAACGCCGACGCCATCTACAGCTCAAAAACGCTGACGTTTTTATGGGACCATTGACTAACATGGAGAGCTGCAAAAAACGTCCGTGTGTATGAGGCCTTAGACTTCAGCTAGCTCCTGAATGATTTAGACACTATATATATGGAAGCAGTACTGGTCTATGTCAGATTATTATTAAGCGATTTTAATTTCGCTAAACGCGTCAATATTTTGCCTGCCTGCACTCTGTCTGCTCATCTTTGGACATGTAAGATCATTTATGGATTGTTTGTACATCTATTCAAATAAAGACCGGATGTTTTATCGCATACCTGGAGTGCTGTCAACCTCTTTTCTCCTTCAAGATTTGATTGTAACTTTGAAACCAATCAGAATTTCTCAAAGATAGCGAATGGAGGGAAGGAGAATAAAAGTAGCCACAAATGGGACAAAAAGAGGGAGGAAGCTTGACTGGGAAGAGGAAGATTGAATGGAGAGAAGAAGGAGCTTAACTGGAGAGAAGGGAGGAGAGGACAGTCTGCAGATTTGACTGGGAAGATGTGGCTGTAGCAGTGGACCTGGGGCTTGGACAGTGAAAGCTCTTTTATACTTGTAGGTCCAGCCCAAGGGACATAGCCAGTGGGAGATATCAACCCTTGCCTCATCCCCAGAGATTGGTAATATTCTTTCTTCAGTGAATTGTTGCTACAGGGAATATTTGTCTGTGCTTGATAGGTTATTTAGAATTTGTTCTGTAGTGTTGGTGGCATGTTTTCAGGATACTGTTGTCATTCTATTGTATATCTGCACTTTTATGCTTCAAAAGGGTATTGTAATTCATGTAATATTTTCTTATTGAAGACTGAGCTGTTCATTTTGATTCTGGGTACAATATAATCTTTTTTGCCTACAGTTTGTGTTGTGTGTTTCATTGCTGACCTACCCCAAAAAGAACGGTGAGAAGTGGTAGTTTCGTAATAATATTGATATTATTTATTAATGCTTGTATTATTTTTTGTGTAATCACCCCCCATTTTCCTAAGTATTGTACTGGGGACTGGTATGCCCTGTGACACTGGGAGGTGAGAGGACTATGTTTCTTCCCTTCCCATTCATTGTCAATGCTAGGGTTCCTTTACTCTCTACCCTTTCAGGAAGGGTTCACATTGCTCCCTTTTATTTCTTTCGCTTTTCCTTTTTTCAGTTTTACTCCCTCTAATTTTTGCTCGTGTTAAGTGTCACGCTTGATATGAGGTATGTGGTAGCTAACTTTTCTCCTTTAAACTTATACAGCTACGATGGGCCAGACGAAGACACAAATTCATTCTCTCTCCATGTCAAAAACATGCCTGTTATTATGCTGCTGTTCCTAATATTCTGATGTTTCAACCAAGGAGCATCTGTAGGGTTCTGAATTGCCATTTATCATGTACACACTTTGAACTTTGGTATATTGATAAAGAATTGACAAAAGCTTCACCTTCCCTGTGCGTAAATAAATTTAGAGCATGGTGCACATCCTCTGTCTGAACCCCTGATGATGTCACATCTGATAAAATGGGTGGAGCTAGATGCGCTGACATCATCATGCAAGCCTGTAGTTTTCCAACAGAGTCCCAGATACTTTCATCTGTATAGCACTATATTGATTTTATTTTAGTATTTTTAACCCTTTTTTTAAATTAATGGTCTCTATTTGAATTACACTATTGGAAGTGCCCCTGTTGTACTCTCTTTGCATAAGCTGCTTATGAGATCATTCTATGTGTATGCAGGGGAGCCCGGTATGTGTACTGTGGATCCCTTGTGGTCACATACCTTCCATGCTGCTTGTGGAGACTGGCGGAGTCCTGTATTTCTTCTGTGGGACCTCTATGATGACATACGTATGCTGTTTATGAACATCATTACCACCTGAATAGCGTTCACTTTTTTTTATCACACAGGTGGCGTGAACATCACTTGGAGGCGTTCACACTTTAGAAGATTTTTTTTGATTACACCTGCACAAGAATTGAAACTTTTTTTGTTTGATTTTTTTCTTTTTTTAGTTATACGAACTTGAACTTTTGCTTTTATTTGGATTTATATAAACTTGGGTCAAGCACACGTTGTCTGTATTTGACTGGGGATTAGTGCTGCACTTGTACTAACGAGTTTTGTGGATATTGTGCATCAGAATATTGTGTGAGTGCTTTTGTCTTATAGTTTGCCATAAGCATGGTTACACTAACATTATTATGAATAAAAACCTGACAAGTGTTTTAATGCCTCTCCACTCTATCCAAAACAGAAAAGAAAGTTTTGCCTTTATGTATAATTTAAGGATTTAAACAGGGGCTAGTCTGGGTATGAGAATAAATGCAACAGCAGGAATAAAAAGTAGCAGGGCAGCAGCTTGAATAACAGAAAACAGAATAAGCCACTCAGCAGTTAAGGCAATGGATCATTTAACCATTTCACGACCACCCTATAGCAGTTTTACTGCTACAGGGCAGCCGCTGTGCACAGGATCATGTATATATACGTGATCCTGCACGTCCGGGTATCAGGCGCGCCGGCGGCAGCTTGCTCCCGCTGTGATTATGGCACAGCAGGAGCTGATCGGAGGACTCAATGTGCAGAATACATATTGACCTGAATTGATTAACCACTTCCGTACCGCCGGAGGTCATATGATGTCCTTGGGTTTGAGTGGTGATATCTGAATGGTGCCTGCAGCCGCAGGCACCAATCAGATACCGTTTTTTTCAGCAGGCGATTCCCTGCAAGATAAAAGTGATCTTAGCGGCGGATTCGCCGCAAGATCACTTTTATGAGCGGGGGAGAGGTGCCCCCCCCTCCCGCCGCTTTCAGGTCATCTCCGCCGCTTACCGGACCCGCCGGCAGCGGCGGAGATTATCCGATGCTTTCCCCCCAGTGTCTGTGAGCCGAGTGAGCGGCTGAAGCCGCTCACTCGGCTCCATAACACGGCCGGCGGAAATGACGGCGGAAATGACGTCAGAAATGACGTCCGCCCAACGGTCTTAAAGGGCCCGATTTTTTTTTTCTTCTGTCACTTTTTTCAGATTTTCTTTTTTTCCTTTTTGCATTTGAGTGTAAATCTGAGATCTGAGGACTTTTTGACCCCGGATCTCATATTTAAGAGGACCTGTCATGCTTTTTTCTATTACAAGGAATGTTTACATTTCTTGTAATAGGAATAAAAGTGATACATTTTTTTTTTAAAGAACAGTGTAAAAATAAAAAGCAAAAAGCAAAATAAAGAATTAAAAAAAAAAAATAAAAAATTTAAAGCGCTCCGTCCCGCCGAGCTCGCGCGCAGAAGCGAACGCATACGTAAGTCCCGCCCACATATGAAAACGGTGTTCAGACCGCACATGTGAGGTATCGCCGCGATCGTTAGAGCGAGAGCAACAATTCTAGCTCTAGACCTCCTCTGTAACGCAAAACTGCTAACCTGTAGAATTTTTTAAATGTCGCCAATGGAGATTTTTAATTTGCAAAGTTTATCGCCGTTCCGCAAGCGGACGCAATTTTGAAGCATGACATGTTGGGTATCATTTTACTCGGCGTAACATTATCTTTCACAATATGGAAAAAAATTGGCCTAACTTTACTGTTTTCTTATTTTTTAACTAAAAAAAAATGAATTTATTAAAAAAAAAAGCACGCTTGTAAGACCGCTGCGCAAATACGGTGTGACATAAATTTTTTCAATGACCGCCATTTTATTCTCTAGGGTGTTAGGAAAAAAAATATAATGTTTGGGGGTTCTAAGTAATTTTATAGCAAAAAAAACTGTTTTTAACTGGTAAGCACCGAACTCAAGAAACAGGCTTGGTATTGAAGTGGTTAAGAAATTTGATTTTTTTTTCATTTTTTTATTGGATGTGTTTTATAGCAGAAAGTAAAAAATATGTTTTTTTTTCAAAATTGTCTGCCTTTTTTTGTTTATAGTGCAAACTCAGAGATGATCAAATACCACCAAAAGAAAGCTCTATTTGTGGGAGAAAAGGGACAGAAATTGTATTTGGGTACAATGTCGTATGACCACGCAATTGGCAGTTAAAATAACGCAGTGCTGTATCGTAAAAAAAATGGCCTGGTCATGAAGGGGGTAAATTTACTGGACCTGAAGTAGCTAAGAGTTATCTTTCACCCTTCACCTCTTCCCTTACCCACTCTTACAATACGAATCTGTTTCTATGAGGATGACACAAAGAATTATTAACAAGTCTAATCTGTAAAAATATATTTATAAATGTAATTTTTATACCTCTAAAATAAAGGTACTCCAGATTATTTGGACCATGCCATGATTAGAGTAATTATGTAGATCATCCACGCCCAAGGTTCATAGATCCTCAGGTAAGTAGTTTGGGAGCTGGAACATTTCTGTTCCAATTGAACTGGTTCTTGGTCATCAACTGAGCAACTACAAAGCAGCACCTGGGAGCAGAAGCATGTCAGTTCTCATACAGTACATCTGTAGGTCTGTAAAGCTGAGGAACAGGGGAAAGGATAATGCTTATAATCGAAAGAACTCTTCAATATGGAATTGTTCTATTATTTTATTGTGATTTTTCTTTTTCTAGAGAATGCGGTTTTGTTATTTCCTTTTCTTGAGTTTGGCAGCTGAGAGAAGGCAGACATCTGTACAATTTACTGCAGTTTGCATGACCATGGGTTGTTTAGGAAAGAGGAGACAATATTTTTCTGTTCTATAATCAGATGATTATTCTCCTAACGAATGTTACAGTAATGGCTAAATAACAGAACAGGAATGATTGATTCTTGGTGAAACGTGTGTGTGTGTCCTAAAGGGGTTGTGATTAATTCCGCTCGCTCTGGCTCTGAAAACTAACATGATAACATCTGCTGGAGTCCACCCATAGTACAGCCTGTCTACGTGACCCATGTCCAATGTGTGCTATTCTTCTGCTATGGTTTTCCTCCAGGCAATAGACTCTGCCTGTTGGAAGTCCATGCTAGCTAATAGCATGTTCTTTTCAAACAACACCAGACTATCTGTTTTTTTAGGGGTTCCTCTAGGACTGTAGGTCACCACTATACACTGTGTCAGTTTCATTGTTATATTACAATCACAGGTGTGCTCTATGGAGAATTCTACAAACTACAGACTAAATTATTTTTATCTACAGCTCTGAATTTATTTGCCCCATCTTTCAGTAAACATTATTAGCACCTAAACCCCTTGACTCCAGTGCAATTTCAGAAAAATGCATTCGCATATGACACCTATATTCTATTGTAAAATTCTTGTTTATTTTGAGTTTAATGTCCTCATTGTCCACCACTTAACTAGCCCGCAGTATATTTCACCTACTTACAATACAATTTTAACTATATATTATTTTATTAAACTGTGTTATTTTTTTCCTGGTAGTAAACTCCGCTTTATAACCTGGACCTACAGGTAAGCCTACAATAAGGTTTACCTGAAGGTACAGTGAATATCTCCTAAATGTGTACCGTTTAGGAAACATTCACATTTGTAGAGGACGGGGTGAAGTCACCGGCGCGCACACACATGCAGGCGTGACCATCGTGGCTCGGCCATTCAAACTGCTTGCTCACATGCAGGAGTGACACCATCGTGGCTCGGTCATTCAAACTGCTTGCTCACATGCAGGAGTGACACCGTGGCTCGGCCATTCAAACTGCTTGCTCACATGCAGGAGTGACACCATCGTGGCTCGGCTATTCAAATTGCTTGCTCACATGCAGGAGTGACACCATCATGGCTCGGCCATTCAAACTGCTTGCTCACAAGCAGGAGTGACACCATCGTGGCTCAGTCATTCAAACTGCTTGCTCACATGCAGGAGTGACACCATTGTGGCTCGGCCATTCAAACTGCTTGCTCACATGCAGGAGTGATACCATCGTGGCTCGGCCATTCAAACTGCTTGCTCTGGGGGCACTCAACAGGAGGAAAGGGCCTGGAGTGCCGGAGAGGGACAGAGAAGAGAAGGATCAGGGCTGCTCTGTGCAAAATGATTACACAGACCAGGTGAGGATAACATGTTTGTTATTTTATTTTTTTAAAGAAACAAGCCTTTAATATCGGTTTAAGTACAGCTTATTGACTTGAACAATACCAGCAGATTGTCAAAAAGCAAATGTGATGCAGATATTCAAAAAAATGGCCAATATACATTCTAGGAAAGTACAGACCAGACAGTCCAACCTCAGCAGTATGTAAACTATTCGAAGAAATTCTAAGGAACCATATCCAAGAATTTGCACGAAAATAGCATCATTAGTAGCAACCAACATGGTTTTATGAAAAGCTGTTCTTGGCAGACTAACCTCTTAGCATCCTATCAGGAGGTGAGCTGTAATTTGGATAAAGGAAGGCCTGTGGACATATTGTATCTAGATTTTGCCAAGACTGGGCTCACACATATGCGGCAGTCTAGTACAAATTTTTACCTGAAATCGCACCTGAACTGGACCCAAAAACACACGGGACACTTTTTAAACGCTTGCCGACCGTCAACCGAAGGTTGACGGCGACAAAGTGGCTCGATAACGCAAACCGCCGTCATACGACGGCGGCTGCGAGATCGCGCACTGTGAGCGTGCGCGCGCCACCGGAGGCACGCTCGCTGTGTCCGGGGGGGCCAGGGAGCGGGTGCGGCGGACTCGATCTCCGCCGGCTACCCGCGATGCCCCCCCGGAGTGAAAGAACGGAGGTCTGTGTAAGTAAACACGGACCTCCGTTCTGTGAGAGGGGGAAGGGAGTGATCACAGCCTTCCTCTACATGGAAGCTGTGATCACTTCCCTTCCCCTGCTAGGGCAGCCCAAACACAGTTACAACACGCCCAGGGAACACAGTTAACCCTTAGAGCGCCCCCTGCAGGTTAACCCCTTCACTGCCAATGGCATTTACACAGTAATCAGTGCATTTTTATAGCACTGATCGCTGTATGAATGCCAATGGTCCCAAAAAAGTGTCAAAATGGTCCGACATGTCCGCCCCAATATCGCAGTACCGCTAAAAATCGCAGATCGCCGCCATTACTAGTAAAAAAAAAAATAAATAAAAACCCCAGAAATTAATTCTCATCGTCCGTAAACGAGGCCACTTTTGCGCAAACCAATCCATAAACGCCGATTGCGATTTTTTTTATCACAAATATGAGGAAGAATATAAATCGGCCCAAACTGATGAAAAAAAATGTTTTTTTGTATTTTTATTTTGTATTTGTATTTTATCAAAAAGTAAGAAATGTGGGTTTTTTGCAAAATTGTCGCTCTTCTTTTGTTTATAGCGGCGATCAGAAATGACACAGAGGTGATTTAATACCACCAAAAGAAAGCTCTATTTGTGGGAAAAAAAGTACGCAAATTTCGTTTGGGTACAACGTCGAACGACCGCGCAATTGTCAGTTAAAGCGACGCAGTGCCAAATCGCAAAAAGGGCTCTGGTCCTAAAGTTTGAAATCCTTCCGGGGCTGAAGTGGTTAAAACCACACTGCAGCCATCCCGCACATGTGTGAACCGGCTCCATTGAAAGCCGGTCCTATTCACACGTTATGCGAACAGGATGTGGTAAAAAATGCATCCAATTCGCGTATATGTAAACTGAGCCTAAGACATCTGATACAGTACCCCATAAATGCTTAGTTGACAAAGGTCTTTTGGCATTGATATTATGAAATGTACCTGGATAGAAAATTAGTTGCAGGAGCACATCCAGAGGTTAGTGATTACTGCCATTATTTCTGAATGGTCTGGGGTTTGTTTGCACAGCTCAGGAGGGCTCTGTCATGGGATCAACAATTCCTTTAAACTTGTTCATAAATGATACAAAACTAAGTAGGGCAATAACGTCACAAAAGAAAATAGCAACTTTACACGAAGACCTGGTTAAAATTGAGGGCTGGCGGATGAGCTTCAATGAAGAGAAATGTAAAGTAATGTACTTGGAAGCTAAAAATATGCATGCAAGTTACAAATCAAAACAATCTTAATTCCGCTCAAATCTACTTCTACTACTACTAGAAATTGAGAATTAGCACTTGCTATTATGCCATGGCACAAGATGGAGGTTGTGCAGAGAACAATTTAAATGGACAACACTATAAGAAGTTTTCTTTAATTTATTTCAATGGAAACCATTGCTTGGGTCAAAGCAAAGCGCTGTACAGGGAGTGCAGAATTATTAGGCAAGTTGTATTTTTGAGGAATAATTTTATTATTGAACAACAACCATGTTCTCAATGATTCCAAAAACTCATTAATATCAAATTACTCAAAAACCTTAGTAACTCTTGTACCAACAACAAGTTATTATTTTAATAAGGAGTTTTTATGTTGAACGGATTATTAAGACGTGAGGGACATGTCGCGAAACGAAACTGGGTTCGTTACCAAAGGTAACTTTATTTAATTTCTTTTGAAGAATATCACAACAGGTAAATTTAACAAGAGACGTGTTGGAGGTAGAACACGGTACCGTATTATCGTTCACGATTAAGAGTTAAAGATCATCATCATCTTCATCTAAACTCGCCTTAATTCTAACAAAACTAAACATTGAACGTACGTATAAAAATCGAAGGTTCATGTAATGAAATGTAAAGAGAAGTAACTTCGAGTAGGCGGTCGGGAGTT
>BLSH010103051.1:536285-547614 GCA_018402905.1 Glandirana rugosa
ATAAAAACTGATTTAACTAGTCACATCGTTTTGTGCACTTAAACTATGTAAAAAAACATCCGAACACGTACTAACACATTCCCAACAGTACATACCGGGCTGTACGTGCACTATGTTGGTTAAGTCTGTCGTGCATGTCGGGCCATACATGACAACCCTTACACAATCATGCACAAGCCTACAAAAAAATGTATCAAATTCACGTGTTTTGCTACACTGATCAATTTAGTCAAAAATAAAGGTAGAAAGATCTAATTTACCAGCTGAATTATTGCAAAGGGTCATTATTAGGGCTGCAACTAACGATAATTTTCAAAATCGATTAGTTGGCCGATTATTGTTTTGATTAATCAGTTAATAACCTTAAAAAAAGTGTGGTGTATAATTTTGTTAATATATAAAGTTTATAACAAAAGGCAATTTATTCTTAAATATCTCTATGCAGTGGTAAATATAAATAACCAACTATATGGTTAGGGAGCAAAATCTCTAATCCACTCTGAGAACAACAGACAGAGGAGATATACTGTATCTACTATCAGGGCTTGAATCTGGTAAATATCAGAAACAAAAAAAGTTAAAGATTGTTTTGCAGATTTTCAGGCAGAACTGTAATATATTATATGCTGGCCATACAAAAACAATGTCTTCCTCAAAAAAAAAAAAAAAAAAAATTATTTTAAGAACGTTTGTTCGATTTTCTAATCGTTAGTGGGGACAAATGGACATTCGTTTTCAACCACAGTGACGGGAAAATTTTGAAATAATAGAAAACTTCTTGGTCACATTTTTGCTTGCTTTTGCTTGTCTTCTGGCTCCTCCTGCCTTCAGAATGCCCCTAGCAAGCTCCAATGTGTAATATAAAGAGCCCCTATATCAAGGTAAAGAAAACTTCCGCCATTAGAACTACTCACTTCCTGCCCAGGACTACATGTCCCACGAGGCATTGCTCCTCACACATTCACAAGTTCTCAGGCACTTACTGACATGTATAGACGGTGTACTGGGCGGCACAGTGGTGTAGTGGATAGCACTCTCGCCTAGCAGCAAAAAGGGTTGCTGGTTCGAATCCTGATCACGACACTACCTGCATGGAGTTTGCATGTTCTCCCTGTGCCTGCGTGGGTCTCCTCTGTGTACTCCGGTTTCCTCCCACACTCCATACACATGCTGGTAAGTTAATTAGATCCTCTTTAAATTGGCCCTAGTATATGTATGTATGAATGTGAGTTAGAAACCTTGGATTGTAAGCTCCTTGAGGGTAGGGACTGATGTGAATGTACAATATATATGTAAAGCGCTGCGTAAATTGACGGCGCTATATAAGTACCTGAAATAATAATAATACTGAGCTGTATGTGTGCTGCACTGTGTCTTCTGACATGTATGGACGGTGTACTCATTCTCTTCGTTCCTCTCAAGACCTCCTGGCTCTCTAGCTCCCTAGTGGCCTCCTCCTTTGCTCGCCTCCAGGACTTTTCCAGAGCCTCTCCAATCCTATGGAACTCCTTACCCCAACCTGTCCGATTATCTCCTACTCTATTAGCTTTTAGACAATCCCTGAGACCCACCTCTTCAGAGAAGCTTATTCTACCTAGACCTAACTACATTTTCGTTTCCTTCATCAGTTCATGCCCCACAGTTATTACCTCTTGTTTCACTTGTAAGCTCTAATGAGCAGGGCGCTCCGATTCCTCTTGTATTGATTTGTATTGTAACTGTACTATCTGCCCTCATATTGTAAAGCGCTGCGCAAACTGTTGGCCCTATATAAATCCTGTATAATAATAATAATGAGCTGTATGTGTGCTAAACTGGTATACCTTATATGGAAACAAATAATGCATTCTGTATGCAGGCCAACTAATCAGCTGACTGATTAATCAATTACTATTTTCATAATCTATTAATTTCGTAATTGATTGGTTGTCGATTAATTGATTAGTTGTTATAGCCCTAGTCATTATTGTGGAATACTTGATCAATGTCCTACAGATGTTAGAGAGTCTCTTTGAAGAAGAAAACAATTTGATTACAGCAAAGCAGAATATAATAGAAGAAAATGGTGCATGTTGAACGCACAAATTAATAAAAAGAAAAAAGAGCTGCTTGGAAGATTGACTGTGCAGTCCATTACGCAGATTATAGGCTGTGTGTGGCTTTACCTTGTTCTCCCAGGCTAGCCTGACACGGGGGTCCACCTCTGCCTTTGAAGTGTCCAGTTATTCAGTAAAATGAGTGTTAACACCCAGAGGAGGTGATTTATTAAGTCGTGGGTGAGCAGAAGGTCAGCAAGTCAACGTTTTAAAACTACAATTGCTCATTCGGATTGCCAAGTAAAACCCCAGAGGGCTCATCCCACTGAAATTGTAATACAAACAAGCCTCTTACTCTGCAACACCAACAACAAGAACCACAGCAAGTAAAGCCCTTGGGTTAATGACTCCCATACAAAGGTAAAAAGATAAATCCTCCTTCTGGAAAATACTGGCCAGATTAATGTCAGACTCCACAAATTTTTACACACAGAAATCCATCTCTTTAAAAGGGGAGCTGTAGTTCTAATATGTCATATGTATATGTCAATGTGAAAAATTTAAAAGGAACCCTGTCACATTCTCATTTTCTTTCAACCAATGTCATACCTTTAAAGAAAGAAAACAAAAATGAATACTTACACCTCAGGCTACCTTCACTGCTTCATTCACTACAAATGATTTTACGATTTCTATGTGGAAATAGACACTACAGAAAGAGTCCATTCCCATATTCCCTTGCATCTCCCTCTTGTTCCTTCTGCTGACCTCTCTACGTCACTGAAGGAGAAAGTAGTGATATGAAGTCAGCAGGAGAAAGGTCTGATCTAACGGAGAACAGCTTCTCTAGAAGGCTAACTGGGCTCATCTCAGCCGTTCTTCAGCAGGGATGCTCATACCTATACCTAATACACAAGTACTACAGGGAGCGTTTATACATCTGTATGCAAAATGCAATCATTTCAAATACGGAACTAGTGTAAATGTTACAATGGGTATTAAATTGTACACCTAAACAGCCTCTGTGCCTTTGGCCTTAATAGGAAATATGATCAAGTTCCTTTAAAGCCCACCTCTGACCCACTGATACTCAACCTCCACACAATCCTCCACCGTTCTTTTGTTAGCCTTCTGCACTAACCATGTGTACACTCTGTATCGGACTGTGTTGGAGCTTATTCATGATGGTATCACCCTCTCTCACATGAGACTGTTTGGGACTGGAGACTGCTCCCTTAGGTCAAAGCACCTTCATAACTGGAAGGAATGGATATTTTGTGGTGGCTCCAATGAAGCAAAGTGGTTGCTGAGCAAGTCAAAGGTAAATAAAATTGGGTTGGGGTAGAAAGAGGCCACAAATGACTCAAATGGGTCTCTTTAAAGTGGAACCGACACCACCCAGGGCACCAAAAGCACCTACCATAATTTGCATTGGCATGACATCCCCTCCATCTATACTGCAATCTTCGTATCCTTCTCAAACCCTATTTCTTTTTGTCATAATTTGCCTTCCCTCCCCCTATCTTCTCTGCAGACCTAAACTTAACTCATATATAATATCACTGATTACCATTACCTCTTACAAGGTGAAAGAACAAAACAGTCTAGAGAAATTAACTAAACTAACTCAAGAATTATGGAAACAGCAAGCTTAGATTACATTTCTACAAGAGACTCATTTTAAGGCAGATAAGATGCCAGAGTTGACCAGCTATAGATTCCCCTGTCTATCACAGGGCCTCCCCTGACACCAAGTCCATTGGAGTCTCAATTCTAATCTCTAGACAACTTACATGGAAGATACATGAATTCATCCCAGATGACCTCAGGACAGTTGCTCGTGGTTAGGGCTTCCTTTTTAACAGAAAGATTTCTCTAGCCAGTCTATAGCTACCAAGAATCAAATTTCTACCCTAAACATGTTTCACAAAAAGATTGATAGATTCAAAGAAGGCACACTCATACTAGAAGACGACTGTAATATAATACTGGATTGTCTATTGGATGCCTCTAGGGGAGCTCCTTATTTCCTTACTCAAAACTGAGAAAGGCCAAAAACTTACTGCATGATCATCGATTAGTTGACACATGGAGGTCCATTAACACACACACTTTCTACTCAACCCAACCATCAGGCATACACCAGGATTGTTTATTTCTTTATCAAACAGAGTGACTTTCCCTACCTACCAGGCCATGCACTGCAGCCACACACAGCCAGAAAACAATTCAATGCAGAAGTGGCAATGGTGAACAAACAAATTACCTACATATAGGAACCAGATACAACAGAACCTGAACTTACTTTTCTCCACGAACGCAAATGAAACCACCTCAACTTACTACCTATGGGAAACCAATAAGTGTTTTACCAGAGGTACTCTCATTACACTGGGTACCCCTTAGGAAGAAAAAATACAACTCCCACAGGGATTTCCAACTATCTGAAATTCGGACATTGGAGAATGTACAGGGTGGGCCATTTATATGGATACACCTTAATAAAATGTGAATGGTTGGTGATATTAACTTCCTGTTTGTGGCACATTAGTATATGTGAGGGGGGAAACTTTTCAAGATGGGTAGTGACCATGGCGGCCATTTTGAAGTCGGTCATTTTGAATCCAACTTTTGTTTTTTTTCAATAGGAAGAGGGTCATGTGACACGTCAAACTTATTGGAAATTTCAAAAGAAAAATAATGGTGTGCTTGATTTTAACGTAACTTTATTATTTCATGAGTTATTTACAAGTTTCTGACCACTTATAAAATGTGTTCAATGTGCTGCCCATTGTGTTGGATTGTCAATGCAACCCTCTTCTCCCACTCTTCACACACTGATAGCAACCCCGCAGGAGAAATGCTAGCACAGGATTCCAGTATCCGTAGTTTCAGGTGCTGCACATCTCGTATCTTCACAGCACAGACAACTGCCTTCAGATGACCCCAAAGATAAAAGTCTAAGGGGGTCAGATCGGGAGACCTTGGGGGCCATTCAACTGGCCCACGACGACCAATCCACTTTCCAGGAAACTGTTCATCTAGGAATGCTCGGACCTGGCACCCATAATGTGGTGGTGCACCATCTTGCTGGAACTATGATGTCAGTGATAGGGAATTGCTGGCCATCAAGTCGGCTTTGGAGGAATGGCGGTACCTCCTGAAAAGAGCAGCTCACCCGGTATTGGTTTTTACTGACCATAAAAAACATAAAAAAAACATATGCTGTGAAGATACGAGATGTGCAGCACCTGAAACTACGGATACTGGAAGCCTGTGCTAGCATTTCTCCTGCAGTGTTGCTATCAGTGTGTGAAGAGTGGGAGAAGACGGTTGCATTGACAATCCAACACAATGCACAGCACATTGAACACATTCTATAAGTGGTCAGAAACTTGTAAATAACTCATGAAAGAATAAAGTTATGTTAAAACCAAACACACCATTGTTTTTCTTGTGAAATTCCCAATAAGTTTGATGTCTCACATGACCCTCTTCCTATTGAAAAAACAAAAGTTGGATTCAAAATGGCCGACTTCAAAATGGCCGCCATGGTCACCACCCATCTCGAAAAGTTTCCCCCCCTCACATATACTAATGTGCCACAAACAAGAAGTTAATATCACCAACCATTCCCATTTTATTAAGGTGTATCCATATAAATGGCCCACCCTGTACATAAAAAGTCCATAGTACAAAAAGTATGTGACCAACCTAAAACCCTGAAGGATAAACTAAAAATGTTGTTAAACCCAAAACCAAAAATGTTATATATTGCAGCTTACCAATCATTAGATGTGGTGGCCGCATTTGTATTCTTTTTTAGGCTTATAGCCCGTGTTTTCACCTGGTGAGCTGGCCAGTAACACACCTCCTGTATTAGAATGCCACCCACTCTGGATGAAGGAGTACAGGGGCACCTTTGGACAGTGGCAGTGTCAGTCTGGGGGCAGGGGGGTGTTCTTTGTACACTCACAAATTGAAACCAAACTCCAGCTCACACTGCAGTTATACACAAGCTGCTAGACCAGTGGTTCTCAACTCCGGTCCTCAGGACCCACCAACAGGCCAGATTTTAAGTATTGCCTTGGTGAGATGCAGACTAGAATACTGCAATCACTGAGCGGCAAATGATATCACCTGTGATGCATTTCAGTTATCCTGCAAACCTGGCCTGTTAGTGGGTCCCGAGGATCGGAGTTGAGAACCACTGTGCTAGACCAACAGTTTTTTCTTGAGGTATAAAGGCTTTACATGAATAAATTAAAGCTGATCACTGTAAGTACCCCCCTGTCAGTGGTAAATTGTTTGTAGGAGAGCGTGTTCTGTTGAAAAACAACAGACCTACTGGCCACATCAACAGATAAAATTAAAAGAAAGCAAGCCTTAAAAAGAAAATAAATGCAGCCATCACATCTAAGAATTAAAGAGTTGCAATTTAACCACTTCAGCCCCGGAAGGATTTCCCATGTTCAGACCAAAGCATTTTTTGCGAATTCGGCACTGCATCACTTTAACTGGCAATTGCGCAGTCGTGCGACATTGTACCCAAACAAAATTTGCATCCTTTTTTTCCCACAAATAGAGCTTTCTTTTGGTGGTATTTGATCGCCCCTGTGTCATTTCTGATCACCGCTATAAACAAAAAAAAAAAAAAATATTTCTTACTTTTTGCTAAAATACATATCCAAAAAAATATATAAAATAACAAAATGTATTCATCAGTTTTGGCCAATATATATTCTTCCTCATATTTTTGGTAGAAAAAAAAAACGTAATTGACGTTTATTGATTGGTTTGCACAAAAATTTACAAACCATGAGAATTTATTTCTGGCGTTTTTTTTTTTTTTACTACTAATGCCGGTGATTTTTATCAGGACTGTGTTATTGGGGCGTACATGTCGGACATTTTTGACACTTTTTTGGGACCAATGACATTTATACAGCGATCAGAAATTTAAATATCCACCGATTACTGTGTAAATGTCATTGGCAGTGAAGGGGTTAACCTGCATGGGGAGATCTAAGGGTTAACTGTGTTCCCTAGGCGTGTTCTAACTGTGAGGGGGCTGGGCTGCCAGAGACATAAGAGATCTAACTGATCCCAGTGACAGGGATCAGTAGATCTCTTCTATGCCTCCTGACAGAGCGAGGAAACGCGTTTACATCGGCGGTTTCCCGTTTTTAGTCTCTCCCAAGCAATCGTAGTCTGCCCGAGCTGTGGGCACACTCCTGCAGAGTGCACCGGACACGAGAGCGCGCTGCCGCTTATCGACGGCAATTTGCGCTACAGCGCCACTCTGCAGCAGTAAATGTACGTGAGCTGGTTGGGAACCGGTTAAAATGGTCCTTATCCCATATTCAATATCTGGGGACAAACATCTCTATCTCTCTTTGTCCGATCTTTGAACTAAATTTTAGGAAGTGTTTATATGGTTTGGGTGCAATAGCATTGTTGAGATGAGTGTCTTAACAAGGTTGTTACAACTATTTCAGGCGTTACTGGTAAAGTTTCCATTAGGTTTTCTGTGCAACCTAAGAACATGTTTAAAATATATTTAGGCTGAAAAAAACAGCCAGCCAGACTAAAGAGTTCCATACTGACTCTAAACTGAAAGGGGGCACGCTCAGTCAAATATCACAAAGCATCTTGCCTTAGGAGACTGGTAGAGACAACATAAATTTACACCCTGGGTCAGATTGGAACGAGCAACAATCAATCCACTCAAAGCTGGCCTATCATGTCTGCTAGGTGCGCTAAACAGCTCAGCCATCAGTCAACAGCCATTGGTAGGTGCTATATTAGAGATTGTTAAAGCAAGATTTAAAAACACAGACCTCTCTCCAACCCTGAACCCTATGTTCCCAATTCTAGGCTAAACACAATTCCAAAACAGCCCCTCAATTCTACATTCCGGTCAAGCAGATGTTCTTTCAACTGGCCCACTTTTACAGTAATGATTAGACTGGAAATTTAATCTAAATTTTCAACCGAGCTTGATCTCCTTTGTCGTGATCAACTAGGCAACTCAGTGCACCAGAAGAGCTTAAGACAGTAAGAGACCCGACCCCTTTTGAGCAACTATGTCTAGATCAGTCCCCAGCAATACACGTATACTGTATTTATGCCATACTACTTGCAGGGGGGACTAACCCAGAACTCCTGTTCCTACAGAAATGGGAAACAGATCTGAATATCAACTTCATTAAAGGCCAAAGGGAACAAATACTTTTATACGCACATAAGGCCCAATATCTAGTAAATATCAAGAGGGAGGTTACAAGCTTCTTACAAGGTTTTATAGAACCCCACAAAGCTCCATTTACTGTTCCCAAATACATTCAATCAATGCTGGAGATGTCTGGAGGAGGAAGGCACTCTCCTACATATTTTCTATGAATATCTGAAGCTTGTAGATTTTTGGACTGTAGTAGCGCAAACTATCCTAACCCTCACTGGGAGCTTCTTAAAGAAGAGCCCAGCTACCTTTTTACTACAAGATACTCCTTTATCCATTCAAAAAATGCAAACAGTCATCATTAAGGTATTTGTATGGGAGTCCCTGCACAGGGGTGCACAAACACCTTTGCATCTCTGTATGGACAAACATGGCCCTCACACTGGTGTAGCATGTCGTTTGCCCATGTGAGTGAGGCCTATATCTATAGCCAGCTTGTTTAGGACACCAGCAGGAAATGGTGGATTGGATACGTAGCCGTTCCAGTGCTTGAAATGCCTGTTATCTGAATCTGTTTGTATGTTTTTATGATTTTTTTAATAAGCACGTTTTTACCGAGGATAATGCGCTAGGCCAGTGCGCCCTTGTGTGCTTTTTTTGTTCTTCTAGTGTGTCGGGACTTCCCTAGTCCATCAAGCAGCAGCACGGTGACGTGACAACTGGTGTTCATACGAACAGATACCCCCTCCTCACCACTGTAGAGAAGTCTCCCCTCCTTGAGCGCAGGAAAGATTTAGTACTTTGGCTGTACAAGAAATCTAGATCGCCCCGACTGATGACAAATATATTCTAAAAATGAAACGCATATTATACCTCCTTATAACCCTCCCAATTGTCATTCCACCTAACTTCTTGCTCCTAGTTAAAAGGGAATTTGTACAGTTTTTTATAGGTGGACTGCCTGGCTCATATCAAGGCAGATACTCTCTGTATGCCCAAACAATTCAGTGGAATTGGCTTCTCCGACCCAGTGTGCTACTAACAATTTTCCCATTTGGTCAGGGTGTTAGATCGGTGCAAGTACTTGAACTTCAAGAGCTGGGTTTCCTTTGTTCAAGCCCTGTCCCCTGGTCCTTTGCAAGCACTCCCACAGTTGCAGGAATGGTGTCCCAAAGCAGTCCGAGATCATCCAATCATTGGTGCCATACTCAAGGTTGGGTTTAAAACCAGCATGAAGGTGGTTAAACGCAGATATCGCAGATGTATGACCCCGTTATGGTAAGCATTTCAAGTCAGACAATACCTCTCATCCCCCAGTTTGTGGCAGATCACTCACTCTGATCCTACATCCTTCGAATTTAGCTGCGCATTCACCTCATCTCTCTGATATGGTCTTTCACTCGCCTATTCCATACACTGCTCCTTGCCAGATGGCTACATTCCTACCTTCACCTCTGAATGATTCCTACCTTCACCTTTGAATGGGGGACTGACCTAGCGCCACAGTTTACCCCTGAACAGAAGGAATTTATACTGCATTTCATGCATAAGTCCTCTATCTGGCTTTAAGCTCCTAACTCAATGGTACAGACTTCCAGTGAGACTGCAAAGCACGTTCCTGAATGTAGACCCGAATTGTTGCTGGTGCGGGACCTGGCAAGGCAAGCTACTCCATGTTTCTCCTATCGTTCACTGACAGACGCAGCTCATCATGACGTGTGGGGTTTATGCTTGTCCCACTAGGAGTTAACTAGGCAGGGAAAAGAAACAGCTGGCCCCTCCCATGGGGGGCCGTCCTCTCTTCCTACATAAACCCCCTCATAGCATAGCTCTTCAGTTTCAATGCCTAGTTTGCAAGGAGTTGACCTGGCTTCCCTTCAGGGGAATTGCGGTCCTGTTTGTGACCATTCTTTTTATTTAATTTTCTTTTACTTTTATTTGTCTTCTATCAAGCATTTGATCTGCTATCAAGAAGCCGGTCGGGGCATAGAGAGTCCATGGGCTCTGTACTCTCCCCGACCTGGCCAACCGATGCGAGCCAGTCCCGACATACGGGGACCCGCCGCATCGTGCCCGTTCCGTGCGAGCGGCCTGGGGTGACCCCCCTTGCGCCCACTCCCGGATGCGATTCGAGAAGGGCAATTTTCTGGCCTGCAGCACACCGCCCAAGAGGGGGCAGAAGGTCTGCGACTGGGTGGCTACCCACGGTGCGTCGGGGTGGTGAGTGAGAGTTCCTGCCTTCCCCCCCTTTTTAGGGGCGGAAAGGGGGACCGACGGCCGCAAAACAAAAAAAAAAAAGTTTTTCTTGCTGGGTAGCCGCTGGTGGGATGCGTGGAGCTCCCGTTCACCCCCCGCACCGATCGTCTGGGCGTTCGTATCAATTTTTGCAACCATGCGGTGATCGGCCGCCATTTTGCGGCGGACCGCCGCCATTTTGCCGTAGCCACAGACATTTTGGGCCTATGGGGCTTTCCCTCTAGCGCTCAGAGCGGCCATTTGCGGTACTGCACGTTCCCTGGAGGTGTGTTTTGGCCTCTAGTGTTTAACGGCAGCCATTTTGACTGCATGCCTCTGCAAATACACATGTCTGCAGCATTTCCCTTCTCTGTGGAACGGTGGTGATCTGGCGGCGCAGCTCTTCTGACGATCCATCAAGAAACAGGCAGCAGAACAGCAAGTATAGCTGGGCTCCCCAGCTGCGGGCGGTCTTTAGCGAATTTCTCCCCCAGGTGGAGGTTGCCCAACAGGTCCCCGAGAAGCGTCCCCTTCCTCCTCATTACTCATCAGGGGAGGATTCTGAGCTGGAAGTGGCCTCAGGGTTCTCAGGGACCCCAGCGGACCTATCCGATGGGGAACTGGGTCCATCGGACGACGAGGGGGATCAGGGGGCGGCGGCTGCACGCGAGAAAGCATTGGTTGCTACCATTATCGCTGGCATTCGCACTAAGCTGCAACTGGAACAGGATGGCGAATCGCGGTCTGCTGCGTATGTGTGTGGGTCCTCTAGGCCCCCTAGGGCCCCCAAGGCTTATCCCTACAATGACTTTTTTGATCATTTTCTTTATCGTGAACACGCTTACGGTCGCTATTACCATCGTTGGTTACGAAAGAG
>BLSH010103051.1:611806-625049 GCA_018402905.1 Glandirana rugosa
AATCCAGGAAATGAATACAGAGGGAATTCAGCTGCCCACAGCTAAAATGGAACCTGCCTGCTTCCGAGATCAGTGAGTAACTAACTATTTAAAAAAAAAACTAAAAGCAAAAAATATATGAGATCTTATAATTGTTGATATACAATTACAAAGCAGTCTTTAAAAAAAAAAAGGTTCAGGGGACTGGAACTCCGCTTTAAGAGCAGCGCCACACCCACTCCTTCCTTTCTTTGCTTAATTTAACACCTCTAGCCCTTAGGACTAGGGGGTCCAGTAGAGGCAGCAGCTCAGAGAAAAATAAATAAACACGGTCCTTTGCACGGAACATCCCTAACCAAGTAGTAAAGTGAAAGTAAACCCTTCTATGCTTTACAGCCAATGAAGCTGTCATCTTAGCCTCAGCTTGATCATCAGTTGACACCTCAGTTTGATCATTGGTTGCTATGGTACTGCACATGATCAGCTATGTCAAGCCATTTGATAGCTTGACAATTTGGCTGAGAGCTGACATAAGCAACCTAGAACTGTGAAAATTACCACCAGCGGAATGCCATGAATGGAACTATTGTCAAAAACAGTTAAATTGGTGTGCTTAGTTATGCTTTAAAGCCATCCCCGCATTCAGTGACATCTGTCATGCAGATTTTGCACAGTAATTCATACTAGGTCTGGTTTTTTTTATAATTTAACTTATTTTTTAAATTAAGCGTCTTATTTTTTCTTCAAGTTTCTGACATGTGTTAGGCAGCCCTTCCCAAGTCACTTCCATGCATCTCCACATACAATATGTAGAGCAGCCAATTTAAACATTTCTGATTAAACAGACCACTGTGTTCCAAAGGTTCTGATTAATGTATTCTAATTGGAAATTTGAAGAGGAGAAGGCAAAATGATGTTTTAATCCTAGTAATCAGTGCCTTCGCTGAATCAGAAATATATTACATCTCTGAGACATATTTATACAACAGAGAGTACACAATTTTTTTTCTATTCTATCTATTGAATTGTTTTCAGAGTACAAAAAAAAGTCCCCATAGCCAGTCACATAGCATGGCTCTATGTAATGCGAAAATAGTTAAGGAACCACCCCAGGGCATCTCCACGCAGGGAGAATAAAAGGGCGTTAAACACAAATAAGAACTATTACACCCAATAAGTCTACCAATAAAAGGAATAAAGAGAAGGAACATTGTGTGTGTGGAAAGGGGTGGATAGAAAGGAGAGAGAACTGGCTCTTCGCCTTCGCCGTCCAAAACAGGTTCGCACCCCTATTAGGCTCAAGCTGGCTAAAGATGTTTTTACAAGTAACACGGTTAAGGTACCCTCTGAGTTCCACTGGCGTCTATCACATTTATATAAAGCCAAGACTCCATTTTCATTGAGCCAGGCAGAATCCCTATTTCATGATAAACCCATATCGAAAATGTCTGATGCCGAGCGAGAAGCCCTGGAACGTCCTATTACGACGGAGGAAGTCCTCTTAGCGATTAAAACTTTCAAACCATGTAAATGCCCAGGTCCGGATGGCCTTTAGACTACATACGTAAAAAAAAAAATTGCACACACTCTTGCTCCACTCTTGTCAAATTCCTCTAATGCTATACTGAAACAACAAAGCTTCGGCCGGGACACGTTAACTGCGATCATCTCAGTGATCCCGAAACCCAATTCTGACAATACCCTTTGGTCGAATTTCAGACCAATTTCCTTGCTCAACCTGGACATCAAGTTACTAGCAAAAATTTTAGCTCTAAGACTTAACTCAATTATTGGAGGCTTGGTCCATAAAGACCAAGTTGGATTTATTCCACGATGCCAAGCCAGCGACAATATTAGGCGAACTATACTCGTTCAGCACTAGATCCTGTAAGATACCTCTACACCCACTTTCTCTTGACATCAGAAAGGCATTTGATACTGTCTCCTGGTGCTACCTACACTTCATATTGCAGCGTTGGGGTTTTGGCCCAAACTTTCTACGTTGGGTAGACTCCCTTTATGATAGTCCGCAAGCATACATCAAATACTCGGGTTTTCGTTAAGATAATTTTTCTATCCAACGTGGAGCCAAACAAGGCTGCCCCCTGCCCCCTTTACTTTTTGGGTTATCGGACCCCTGGCAATATTAATTAGAACAAACCCTGATATCAAAGGCCTGGAAATAGTCTCCACGATCCATAAACTCTGCTCATTTGCAGACGATGTCCTACTATTCATCACCTCTCCACGTAGCTACTCAAAACTTTAGACAGATTCGCAGTAGTGTCTGGACTGGAAGTCAACACGGCTAAATCTAAAGCACTTAACGTGTCCCTGCCACAAGTTGAGTTGCATCAACTGTAGAGAACTTTCCAATTTTCATGGTCATCTGCTTCATTACCATACTTGGGAATTAAATGGACCAGTGACCCCTCACAATTATACCAGGCAAATTATCTTCCAATACTGTCCCACTTATCTTCTTTATTAGCTACCTGACAACCACTTTGTATCTCATGGTTCGGACATGTAACGGCGGTCAAGATGACTTTACTCCCCAAAATCTTGTACCTCTTTAGAGTACTTCCAGTAACTATACCTTTGTGTTTCTTTTGAGCCATACAGGGTCAGGTGTTTAAATATATTTGGGGCCCCACTAGACCTAGGGTATCTCGGACGATTTTATTGTGGAGCAGACTAAATGGTGGCTTGGGGGTCCCATGTTTCCTAAGATATTATTATGCGGCCCAGTTAGCACAAATAACCCTTTACCACGCAAAAACCGAACCGCCACTTTGGGTAGGTTTAGAAGCTATAGACCTTCACCCATTAATAATACATAACCTACTATGGATGTCTCGTCATGATCGTGGCGCTATATCTAATCCAGTGACTCAACACTCTCTCCGAATATGGGATAAATTATGGATCTCGTCAAAATTAATGTCCCCCATGATCCATTACCCTCCTTTCTGAACCATCCAGGTTTCTACCCAGCATTTCAGGATCCCCTCTCATTCCATAAGTGGCAGACTCTAAAACTAACACATATCTATGATTTTGCATCTAGCACTTCCTTAAAATCATTTGCCATCCTGAGAAAACAAACCAACCTTTTTCCAGCAGTCTACACGTACATACTCCTCTCTAGATAGCCTAACATTTTTTGAGAGTATATGCGATTCAGATCCACAGACGCCAGGCATCATATCCTGCATATACAGTCATTTGACCTCCCCCCTTCACAACCAGCATGCCGTCCTACACAGAGCAGTGGTCACAGGACCTGGAATGTACCCTAGAGACTGAAGATTGGGAAGATATCTGGGCTAATACCAAATCTGCCTCCCAAAACATACTAGCACTCGAGACCAATTATAAAGTCCTGCTAAGATGGTACATGGTACCGGCAAGAATAGCCAAATTCCAACCAGGTTATCCTTCTGGATGTTTCCGGGCCTGTGGTCAAATAAGCACGCACACACATATTTGGTGGTCGTGCCAGGTAGCTCAGCAATTCTGGATTTAAATTGTCCATATGGCCTCCACCCTACTTAAATTGACACTAAAACCCAACCCAGCACTAGCAATACTGAACCATAAGACTCTTGATTACACTAGGGCCCAATTTTTTCTCATAATGCAGGTCATGACAGAAGCCAAACAAGTGATTGCACAAGCTTGGAAATCCCCCAAACTTTGCATTCCCAAAGTAAAAAGTAGGATCACCCAGGCCATGATCCATAGCCAAATTGAATTGACTATTCAGGACAGAATCCCAAAACACCTCAAAATATGGCAGGCATGGATAGATTATTTCCTACCCTCAAACTTTGACAAACAACCTCTTGGACCTAAAAATAATAATCCTCAACATATAACCGACTCACAGCCCCGGGCCCTCCTGGAACCTCTGACCCTTTATAGCGGTTCTTCCCCAACATCTTTTTCTTCTCTCTTTTCTCTATCTTCCTTTCCTTTTTCTATTCTACTTTTCCTCACTTTCTATTACTTGATTCGAATTACTTACTAAGTTAAACTACTCAATCACTGTTAGCTAATTAATGCCACCGTTCTCTTTGACTGCTAAAACAAAGTGTTTGTATACACCGTAATTTTGTTTTTTTTTCATCTTATAAGCTTTGTATAGATGTACAGGGTGGGCCATTTATATGGATACACCTTAATAAAATGGGAATGGTTGGTGATATTAACTTCCTGTTTGTGGCACATTAGTATATGTGAGGGGAAAAACTTTTCAAGATGGGTGGTGACCATGGCGGCCATTTTGAAGTCGGCCATTTTGAATCCAACTTTTGTTTTTTCAATAGGAAGAGGGTCATGTGACACATCAAACTTATTGGGAATTTCACAAGAAAAACAATGATGTGCTTGGTTTTAACGTAACTTTATTCATGAGTTATTTACAAGTTTCTGACCACTTATAAAATGTGTTCAATGTGCTGCCCATTGTGTTGGATTGTCAAATCCACCCCCCTAAGTTTTTTGTCAGTCTCCTATAAGCTCACCCAATTGCTTATACTTCATCGGGTCTAAAGGATGCCTGATAAATTGTTTCGGTGGGGTAAGAGAGACACACCTACATGCCCTAAATGCACCATGCATAGAGGAAATTTCATCCATATGTTATGGCATTGCCCAAAGCTTTCCAGATACTGGAATGAGGTTTTACAAACTCTCTCGTTAGTTGCCCAACATAATAAACCCCTTGATCCGCTAGTATGCCTACTGGATGCTAAACTATATCAACCTAGGGTATATATTACGATTATACGGCTCTTACTGTATACCTTGCTAGAGAATTGATTGTCAGATATTGGATGTCATCTGCCTCTCCTACGAAAAAGCAATGGGTAGACTATTTAAACTCCATAATATTGTGGCATTGCCTATCAACACCAAAATGCCCTTTGTAAATTTGATTTGGTTTGGCGAGGATGGTTGGATATTTCCTGGGCTTGGCTCAACCACAGTTAGTCATGGACAGGCATAACAGCTATTGGTTTTTCACCAGATACATCTATTGTTCTGGTATCATTCTTTGTGTCACGCTTCAGACACGAGACTGCAACCTTGGCTGGCTTATATCAGGTTTGGTCTCCACCCAGAGACTGACCACATCAATAACTTTGCAGGTAAATAGACAGACAAGGAGAATGCCATAGCCGAAATCAGGATGCTGGAATGAGGAGCAGGAACGCTAGATGCTCCTGACACTGTTTGGAGAGGTGAATCATATCTCAACACTGCTTGGGTGATGTTATCCATATGTAAATCTGCCTCTTGTTTGTTTGTATGGTTTGTACTACTGGATTCTATAAGAACAGATGTACCATATGTTGGACTCTGTATTTTGTTGGATAAACATCCTACTCGCTACGATTAATGCATACTTGAAGCTGCGATCTTTGGATCCAGGCATACATTGATTTCTATATCTGGATGATATATTATTGTTTTGGAACATTCATATATTATCCAACTGTTTGGGCATTTCTCTACACATAATAGTGCAGAGCCAGTCTCCATATCTTGTGGTATTCTGGCCAGTACACTAGAGGAACTCAAAAACGATCCAGCCTGAAACAAGCCCTATTCTTTTGGAAACCCTGGATCATGTATACACAGATACTATTTACTTCTGGTTGATATTCTGGAAAAATATATAGTGGCTGGTGTTAAGCCCATAAACTCCAGATTGGAGGACTATATTCACTATACTTGCTATGTAGCATTGATATGGAATATACTTTACATTTTTGTACACGTGAATTTTAATATTTATACACTATTAAGTGTTTTAAGTGTAAAAGGTTTCAGTGCTCGCATGTTGGAATACATGTATTCTCCAGGCCAAGATCTTTTATTTTCAATTTTGACTAATGAATTAGTAAAGTATGTCATTTTTTTATATAGATGGAATCATGCCTTATATTGGAGTGTATATATTCTTCCCACATTTTTTTTTATTGATATTAAAGTGGTTGTCAAATTGTGACAACCACTTTAACCTACAGGTAAGCCTAGAATAAGGCTTACCTGTAGGTGTACTGCATATCTCCCAAACCTGTACGGTTTAGGAGATATGCAGTGTTTTGCATGTGCCGACGTCATGTCGGCACATGCGCAGTGACTCCACTGACCCTGTGCCGTGACTGGCGGCTCCCTGTGCGCATGCGCGGGAGTGATGTCACACGACTCCGGCCAGTCACAGACCCGGAGTTGCGGCCCCGGAAGGAAGAGGGAAAGAAGAGGGACGCGGCCTGGAGCGGGGACATCGCAGGCTTCGTTTCCAGGTAAGTGGCACATAATGGGCTACTATGTGATGCATAGTAGCCCATTATGCTTCTAATTTACAGGGCACTGTAGAGGAAGTAAACCCCATCTGGGTTTACCTACTCTTTAAGTAAAAACATGCATATGCCTGGTTCTAAGCCTGTGGACTCAGCAGCAGCAAGGGTGGAGAGGAAGGAAGAAACTAGTAACGGTCTCAAAACTGTTGATCAATAAAGCCTCAATGCATTATTTGCTTTATCGCAAAATCAACATCCATCCCCTCCTGCAATAAGTTAATGAGAGCAAGACGTTTGTAGATTTAAAGGGGTCGTAAAGTCTCGGGGGTTTTTCATCTTAATGCATTCTATGCATTCTTTCCTGCACCGCTGATGAGCACGCCCGCTCCAGCCGGTGTCTCGGGCCCTCATTGGATAGATTCATAGCAGCGCAGCCATTGGCTCCTGCTGCTGCCAATCAAATCCAATGACATGGGGGGCAGGGCCGAGTCCTGCTGTCTGTGTCAATGGATGCAGCAGCAGGACACGGGAGTGCACCCACACGGGTGCCCTGAGGGAGAGAACTTCTCTGACTGGGCACTCAATGCAGGGAGGAGCACTGCTGGGGGACCCCAGAAGAGGAGGATCAGGGCCACTCTGTGCAAAACCAACTAAACAGGAGCTAAGTATGACATGTTTGTTATTAAAAAGCAAACAAAAACAAAGCTTTAACCACTTCACCCCCGGAAGGATTTCCCACGTTAGGACCAGAGCACTTTTTGTGATCCGGCACTGCGTCACTTTAACTGACAATTGCGCGGTCGTGTGACGCTGTACCCAAACAAAATTTGCGTCCTTTTTTTCCCACAAATAAAGGTTTCTTTTGGTGGTATTTGATCACCTCTGCGTCATTTCTGATCACCACTATAAAAAAAAGAGCAAGAATTTTGCAAAAAAAACAGTTTTTCATACTTTTTGCTAAAATACAAATCCAAAAAATATATATATAAAAAAACATTTTTTTTCTTCGGTTTTGCCCGATTTATATTCTTCCTCATATTTTTGGTAAAAAAAAAAATAAATCGCA
The DNA here is from genome assembly GCA_018402905.1 of Glandirana rugosa. Classification (NCBI taxonomy): domain Eukaryota; kingdom Metazoa; phylum Chordata; class Amphibia; order Anura; family Ranidae; genus Glandirana; species Glandirana rugosa. Next base: position 619,166 of record BLSH010103051.1, read on the forward strand.
ATCAGCTTTTATTGATTGGTTTGCGCAAAAGTTGCCGCATTTACGGATGATGAGAATTAATTTCTGGGGTTTTCTTTTTTTTATACTAGTAATGGCGGCAATCTGCGATTTTTAGTGGTACTAGGATATCGGGGCAGACATGTTGGACCATTTTGCCACTTTTTTGGGACCAATGACATTTATACAGCGATCAGTGCTATAAAAATGCACCGATTACTGCATAAATGTCATTGGCTGTGAAGGGGTTAACCTGCAGGGGGAGATCTAGGGGTTAACTGTGTTCCCTGCATGTGTTGTGAGGGGGCTGGGCTGTTATGGACACAACAGATCTAACTGATCCCAGTGACAGGGATCAGTAGATCTCCTATGTCCCCACTGACAGAGTGGGGAACCGCCGTGTTTACATCGGCGGTTCTCCGTTCTTTTGCTGTGGCCGCTCATCGCGGCTTGTCGGTGGACATCGGGTCCGCCCGAGCCGCGGGCACACTCCTCCGGAGTATGGCAGGCGTGCACCCCCTAGCTGCCACTCCGCAAATCAATGTTTATTTATGGTGATTTCCGGGACCCGTCCACACTGCCGAAGTAAATATACTGCACGCGGTGTGGAAGTGGTTAAAACCATTTTAACCAAAAAAAATATAACTATTACAAGAAATTATGTAGTACTCCAAGTGTCGTTCTGGCAAGATTATTCACAATGACCAATTTCCTCCCTCTAAAAACAACAGTAGGATCCTCAAATTCTCTGTTCACCATGCAGCTACCACATGGTTTACATAAAAGTTTTACTAGCATTCACAAGTAGATATGAAAAGGTCTCAAGAGTTTACAGTACAGAGTAAAAGTAGTATAATATGGTGGCATAATCCTGAATAACAAGTTTCCATCCATCTTATCCTTCCACTAAAGAAAAATTCTAAATGTTAATTTAGTTTCCACTTCCTGCAAAAAAGAAAAAAATAACTTTGTATACATTTTTTTTTAATTATCCATGGTCCATTGAAAATTCTATTTTCACTAAGATCTAAAGGATCATTGTAATTTATTTTTATAAATAAGACCTTAACCACTACAGCCCGGAAGAATTTCCCACATTAGGACCAGAGCACTTCTTGCGATTCGGCACTGGGTAGATTTAACTGACAACTGCACGGTCGTGCAACGCTGTGCCCAAACAAAATTGGCATCCTTTTTTTCTCCACAAATAGAGCTCTCTTTTGGTGGTATTTGATCACCCCTGCATCATTTCTGATCACAGCTATAAACAAAAAAATAGCGACAATTTTGAAAAAAAAAAAAAAACAACATTTCTATATATTTGTGGTAAAAAAAAAAATCGCAATCAGCATATCTTGATTGGTTTGTGCAAATGTTGCCGCATTTACAAACCATGAGAATTAATTTATGGCATTTTTACTATATTTTTTTTTTTTTACTAGTAATGGCGGCAATCTGCGATTTTTATCGGGACTGCGATATTGCGGCGGACATGTGGGACATTTTTGACACTTTTTTGGGACCAATGACATTTATACAGCGATCAGAGCTAAAAAAAACCCCCACTAATTACTGTATAAATGTCATTGGCAGGGATGGGGTTAACCTGTAGGGGGCGTTCTAGGGGTTAACTGTATTCCCTGTGTGTGTTCTAACTGTAAGGGGGTTGGGCTACCAGGGGCATGACAGATCTAACTGATCCCGAATACAGGGATCGGTAGATCTGTCATGTCCCCCCTCACAGAGCAGGGAACCGCCGTGTTTACATCAGTGGTTCCCCGTTCTGGCTCTCTCACAAGCGATCGCAGGTCACTGGCGGCCCCACTCATGGATCGCCGTTTATGAATGGCGATTTGCGGGAACGTGCCACCTTGCCGCCGTATATGTACTATATGCGGTCGGCAAGTGGTTAAAGTGGTTGTTAAGCCACTCTGACAAGTATGCACCATCTGCTCTCTGTCCTTATGCAGTGTCCCCCTCTGTGTGTGATTTATGAAAAAAATGCTGTAAATACCTCATGTACGAGCCAAAATTGTGATCATATGACTGGCCAGGTCTCTGCTCCTCTTGTCTGTCAGATGCAGCGGGCGAGGCCGAGATTCCCCCTACTGACGTCACTCGGGAGGGGAGGAGGAGAGAAGGACAGAACCAGCCGATCATATGATTGTGATCTCGGCTCTTACATGAGCTATTTACAACATTTATTTTCATAAATCACACACAGATGGGGACACTATATAAGGAGAGAGCAGATGGTGTATACATATTAGTTATTTGAGCAGCAGGAGTAGAGAGGGAGGCATTGTCACAAGCACAGGCAGAGGGGGAGTAGGACACAGGAGCAGACAAGAGGCACAGAGCAAGCTGCGGATGATGGAGGCATGTACTGGTGACTCCAGGGTTATGGCTCAACAGCCATAATTCACTGTGGTCTTTGTACATAGGGGAGGGCAGAAACTGGCAGGATCAGCCAGGTTTTTTAGGGGTCACAGGGGGCCAAATGATACAGGACAAGCACTGTATCATATAGCATACTTTAAAGGCACAGGATTCAAATTTTTTTTTTGGGGGGGGGGGGGGGGGGTTAACAAATGCTTTAATATTTGGGCTATCCATCTCTTTTCATGTCCAGAAAAAAAGTGTTTGAGAAGTTCAAGATGCTACTTCCCAAGCTCCTTTTAACACCTCTCTTGTTTTTACAGATATGCTGTGAAATTTACACCGAGCTGCACATTTTCTTGACTTTCATTCAAAGTGTTTGTTTTATTAAGGTTTAATGAATGCCGCAATCAGTTTGTGCCCTGCAGAGTAAAATAAACACATTTAAGCTGTTCTAGGAGTACTGATAATAAAAATATTAACTAATCTAAGCCAGATTTCAGAGAAACAGTGCACATCTGTCGGTAAAGAAGGAAGCTTGGGCAGATGAGTTGCAATCAGAAGTTCTGGGATGAGTCATACGACGCTTTTTGCAGCATCACTAACTAAAGGCAAACAAAGCACTCCATCACAAAAAATGGCTTGATGGCTAGCAGGGCATCCTGTACTCATGTTTTGCCGGCTCTGTTTGGCCTGTCCTGAGGAAGTGGGGCCTTCCAGGGGTTGGAAGCAACTGAAAATAATTGACATGCACAATATAAATGTTACAAGGAAAGTTTGGGTCATTATAGTGTGATCTCTGAATGCTCAGTGCACCAATTCACCTTGCCACCAAAAACACACAATTTGATGCCGGTGTTCCCTACTTAATATAAAGCTGCACTAAGTTACTAAAATGCAAATATACTACATTTCAGTGACCAGTGCTCAGACTTTTTCCAATTGTAACATCAATTAAAGTTCTCATACAGTGATCCACATCAACAAGACTTCTAAAGTGTGCCAAAGCTCTCACCCTGTGCAAACATTAAAGAGAGACATCTGCAATTCAGAAAAATGAATGTGCTTTATAAAGAGCTCTCTAGTGCAAGAATAGTGTCCAAATTCACTGCAACAGTGACCATACATTCGACTGGCTGGTTCACTTGTGGTGCCGGGTTCAGACACTTTTAATTTAAGTGCACCAATTTATGTGTTTTAAGAGGGATATGATGATCCCATTTTTGGACTGTGTCCCCTATGTCCTATGAGGCTTAAAGGTGCATCCTAAGGCAGCTTCAGATGACGTCCCAGGTGGAGCTACAGCGTCATTACACACTTCCGGTTTTATGCCAGTGGAACGCAATTTGTGGAAGCAGAACTGTTTTGGCTTGCATGTCTGACTTCTCATACAGCTAAGTAGATGTGTGAGTATATTAATATTTACCGCGTTATTGTAAAAAATAACAAATGTGAAAAATGAAAAAAAGAAAAAAGAAAACCTATATAGTGGATGCAGCAATTAGTGGAAAACCATCCAAACATCAATACAAATACAAACAATTGCGCAACCAAATCCAAACAAATTAATTGAAAAAAGGCATGTGTAAACCCCCAGAGTCACTGAAAATCAAGGAGGGTATCAATACCTGTAAGTAAATGATGCAATCACTAATAAATTAAAATACATAGACAAAGTCATATGTGCAAAAAAGGAGAAATCTTATTGTGAAAATTCATAAAGTGCAAAGCCCATAAAGTGCTATAATATATGACCATCCAGTAATGTCTACTAGTCCAACAAAGTCCGGTGTGGATGGTCAAAAGGTGATAAATAATTCTTCCACCAAGTGAGGAAATGGTAAATTAACTTCCGGTGTCACCGCACACTCTAAGTGTAAAAACTCTTACCAGATGTAGATGTTTACCTTTCGCTAGGCAAATGGCAACAACAGGCAGATAGCTTCTGCAAGCTTTGGCAAGGGAATGAAGGTAGCACCAGCTTCAGGTTCAGGGGGTGGCTCGTGGTATCACCTTCAGACACACTCATTCGGCACCCTCTGCTTACAGCTACTGTCACACCACTCCTCTCCAGGTGGGCACGATCTTGGAATGTGTGTGTATGATTACTCCACTGAATGAGTTTACACTATGGAAGTTTTTGATCACTCTTACCTACCAGGAGGACTGAGACGGCATTTGAAGGTCGGTCTGGCAAGTAACCCTCCATATGCATATAGGAAGAGCGCTGAGTACACCTATCAAGCCTGACTGTCATGTGAACACCACCGTGTGGTTCCTTTGTGGTATTACAGCTCGGAAGAGCTCTATTTATTAAAGGGACAGTATTCTCTGGACTATGAGTTTATGGATTTGCACACTTTTATGCATGGTTGCACTTTTTTGATTAGTATTTAAGAAGGGTATTAACCCAGGCTTCACGTACTGTACCCTTCACAATTTGCTATTTTCTATACCTTATTGCATTTATGTACATGCGTGGATTGTTATGTATTATAAGTTAGCAGCATTTACTTTATGAATTTTGCATTTCAGAAGTACACATAGGTATTTTGTGATTTGGTATTTATTAGCACTTTTCCACAGCTTCTCAGCTGATTCTTCAGTTGTTCTTATCATTCATTTTAGCATCGCCATCCCACTTTTCTTTATCTTCATTTTCTGACTTCTGCTTAGCAGTTGTTTCCGGTGGGGGCAGCAGCTATTCACTACATTATTTATATCATCTAACACGTCAAATCTATAGCACGGTATACTCTCCCCTTTTGGCAATACATCCTAAGGAAAATTGATGCTATTTAGTGGATCTCATGTGGTGTCTGGAGAAGAAATTGTAGGAAACTTTGAGTTAAGAGTTAAGAGGTCAAATAATTTGGGTGAGAGGTCAATTGTTTTGGGGGAAGTGTGAAGGGCACAGCTTTGGAGGGCTGAAGATTCAACACACCATCCGCCATAAGAAAGTGACACTTCTATATGGATTTTGGACACTGTTCTTGCACATTCATTTTTCTGATTTGCAGTTTTCTCTTCCAATGTTTGCACAGCCTGAAAGCTTTGGCACATTTTTAAGTCTTGTTGATGTGGATCATTATTTAAGCACTTTAAATTAAATTACCGTTGGAAAAAGTCTGAATCCTGGTCACTTTAAAATAAATGTAGTATAAAAGCAACAATAATGTATTAGATTCAGCAGCTAGACAGGGAGTTTTAATGCAAAGGATTGTTCACCATACACATTTGTTTGCATAAGGATTTGATTCACTACACAATATATTTTAGATCAGGCGGGAAGATTTTTTTCATTCATTTGCACATTAGCGCAGGTCAAATTCATTCATTTGTTTAAAATGCAAATATAACTGAATTAAAAATCTTTTTTTTTTATATATATCAACTGTACCGTAAAGGGGCTGACAAAACTGTACAGTACTGTGTGTGTGTGTGTGTGTATATGTATAATATATATATATAAATTAAATTTCACGAATTTATTACTAGGTGTAGTTGT
>BLSH010103051.1:626057-643235 GCA_018402905.1 Glandirana rugosa
TATATTTATTAACATATCTAGTTAGCACTTTGCTAAAATTATGTGATTAAAACTAAAATTATACCTAAACCTCTAATCTGTGCAGGGATACCTCATGCATGTAGATTAAATTGGCGTTTTATGTCTATGCATCCTAATTGTGTGTAAGGATGTGTATGGATTTTGGATAATAAAAAAAATTCATCTCTTATCTTTTACTTTCTTTTTCACAAGAGCCCTGCATGTGACCATCTACAGAGTGAGGATAGGTGCCCTTCATAGTTTTCAGGCTCTCCCTTGTATACTGCATATGGGCATTGGGGTTTCCAGCATCACACCAACATTACATCAGAAAAAGCCTTTTTTAATGGCCATGACACATTCTACATATCACTGGACACCTAAAAGAGGTCACAACCAGAAACTGGTGCAGACCCAGCATGAACAAAACAGGTGAAAGAAAAAAATATATAAAAAATATATATATTTTCTTATGCTACTCAGTGTAAATAAAAACGTCAGAGGTGTCACTTCTTCCACAGTGCAAACGCCTATGTGCAGGGTGGCCTCTCATTTTAGTGCTGTGGGGTAACAGCATGTGTGGGTACACAGACCCACAATCAACTCCTCCTGGCCACTGCACCAGTTTTTTTCCAAAATGGAGTTATGTTAATTAAGTACACTGTTTGATTATTTATTTGTGCACGCCCACTGATGTGAGGCTCAATTTTCGCTGCAGTTTTACAGGACTTTTTCATATCAGCAGCTCATCCGTTATTTGTGATTGTGTGTGTGTGTGCACTTTATTACAATTTGTATCATTTACCTGTTTAGCACTTGTATTAGCACACCTGTATATTATCCCACACCATAGCGCAACACTATTACATACAGTCAAGTCCATAAATATTGGGACATCGTCACAATTCGAATGTTTTTGGCTCTATACACCACCACAATGGATTTGAAATAAAACTAACAAGATGTGCTTTAACTGCAGACTTTCAGCTTTAATCTGAGGGTATTTACATTTAAATCAGGTGAACGGTGTAGGAATTACAACAGTTTGTATATGTGCCTCCCACTTTTTCAGGGACCAAAAGAAATGGGACAATTGGCTGCTCAGCTGTTCCATGGCCAGGTGTGTGTTATTCCCTCATTATCCCATTTACAAGGAGCAGATAAAAGGTCCAGAGTTCATTTCAAGTGTGCTATTTGCATTTGGAATCAGTTGCTGTCAACTCTCAATATGAGATCCAAAAAGCTGTCACTATCAGTGAAGCAAGCCATCATTAGGCTGAAAAAAAAACCAAACCCATCAGAGAGATAGCAAAAACATTAGGTGTGGACAAATCAACTGTTTGGAACATCCTTAAAAAGAAAGAACGCACCGATGAGCTCAGCAACACCAAAAGACCCGGAAGACCACGGAAAACAACTGTGGTGGATGACCGAAGAATTCTTTCCCTGGTGAAGAAAAGACCCTTCACAACAGCTGGCCAGATCAAGAACACTCTCCAGGAGGTAGGTGTATGTGTGTCAAAGTCAACAATCAAGAGAAGACTTCACCAGAGTGAATACAGAGGGTTCACCACAAGATGTAAACCATTGGTGAGCCTCAAAAACAGGAAGACCAGATTAGAGTTTGCCAAACAACATCTAAAAAAGCTTCACAGTTCTGGAACAACATCCTATGGACAGATGAGACTAAGATCAAATTGTACCAGAGTTATGGGAAGAGAAGAGTATGGAGAAGGAAAGGAACTGCTCATGATCCAAAGCATATCACCTCATCACTGAAGCATGGTGGTGGTAGTGTCATGGCGTGCGCATGTATGGCTGCCAATGGAACTGGTTCTCTTGTATTTATTGATGATGTGACTGCTGACAAAAGCAGCAGGATGAATTCTGAACCTGGCCGGAATCTGATTGAGCATGCATTTCACTTGCTGAAGAAAAAACTGAAGGGAAAATGCCCCCAAGAACAAGCAAGAACTGAAGACAGTTGCAGTAGAGGCCTGGTAGAGCATCAGCAGGGATGAAAATCAGCGTCTGGTGATGTCTATACATTCCAGACTTCAGGCTGTAATTGACTGCAAAGGATTTGCAACCAAGTATTAAAAAGTGAAAGTTTGATTTATGATTGTTAATCTGTCCCATTACTTTTGGTCCCTTAAAAAGTGGGAGGCACATATACAAACTGTTGTAATTCCTACACCGTTCATCTGATTTGGATGTAAATACCCTCAAATTAAAGCTGAAAGTCTGCAGTTAAAGCACATCTTGTTCGTTTAATTTCAAATCCATTGTGGTGGTGTATAGGGCCAAAAAGATTAGAATTGTGTCGATGTCCCAATATTTATGGACCTGACTGTATTCACTTACCTGGGCACGGATTCATCCTTAGGTGTTTGCGGCAGTGGGTCACAGTATTCATTTGTGTCCATTCACCTCTGTGGTAGCGCGGGAGCACCCCATACATCTTCATTCAATAATCTGATTGTTATGATATTCTAATCAGCTCCAACACTAGCTTTGAGTGTTTTATTTTAGGGTGGTATACATTTTAATTAACTCAGATGGGATATGTAAAATAAATATAGATGAGATGAATTCTTTGAAAATAATTATAATTTTGATCATAATTTTTGTTCATGCTCACAAACAAAATAAAAAAATAAAAAAATCTAATGGTAAAACTGAAGAATTGGTTAGTATGTTGCCAGTTGAGACCTGCCGCTACTGTTTCCTGAGCTAAAAAAACTCAGCATTTGAAAGCATTTTTTTTTTCAGCACTGGAATCGGATAGCATGAGTGTTCATAACTATGCGATCCGATTCTGTCAATCGCACAGCATTTTTTGAGTCTCGTTTACTTAACATTGACATCCCCTGTGGTTTGCATGAACGCTGTGCGATTTCAATGCGGTGCGTGAAATGCACAGTATTCTTGTTGGAGAAATATTGCGCTAAGTATGGGTCTAAAACAGCAGCTAACGCCACTAGTGGTGCACCGAATGGAAATTTTGGTGCCAAAACCGAAAATGACAGTTTTTAAAAAATATTTATATTTTTACACACAATTGTCATATGCAGCCTACCTGTGCCTGGGCACTGACAGGCGGCACTGATTGGCGCTGATAGGTGGCACCGACAGGCGTCACTGACAGGCAGCACTGATAGGTGCCACTGGTTGGCACTAACAGGTGGCACTGGATGGTACTGGCAGGTGGCACTGGCAAGTAGCACTGATTGGCACTGACAGACAGCACTGGATGGTACTGGCAGGAGGCACTGGATGATATTGGCAGGTGGCACTGATTGACACTGACAGGTGCCACTGGATGGTACTGGCAGGTGGAACTGGATTGTACTGGCAGGTGACACTGATTGACACTGACAGGTGGCACTGGATGGTACTGGCAGGTGGCACTGACAGGCGGCCATGGATGGTACTGGCAGGTGGCACTGGCATGTGGCACTGACAGGCAGCACTTGATGGTACTGTCAGGTGGCACTGACAGGTGGCCCTGGACGGTACTGGTAGGTGGCACTGATTGGCACTGGTTGGCACTGACAGGCAGCAGTGGATGGTACTGGCTGGCACTGGCAGAAGAGATGAGTAGATTCACAAAGCACAGAGCATGCTGCTTGTACTAAGCCACTCTGTGCATGAAACTGTGACCTAATTACACTGGAATGCGGAGAGAGCTGTCAGATCTTCACTGAGATCGGAGGTGGGCGGGACTGAACAGCTAACACCAGAGTTCCGCCCACCTCCAGACATCAAGTTGAAAATCTGACAGCTCTCTCTGCATTCCAGTGTAATTAGGTCACAATTTCATGCACATCGCGGCTCATACAAGCAGCCTGCTTTGTGAACCTTCTTATCTCCCACATCCATTGCGGGTATGTGATGCACACATACCCTGCAATGGACGGTAGCCGTCCCCTTTTCGGTATCGGCCCGTTGTTTTGTTTCGGCCGATACCGAAAACACAGATTTTGGTCGAAAATGCCGATAATTTTCGGCTGACGAAATTTCGGTGCATGCCTAAACACCACGGTCAAACAAATCGTGCAAATATAGTGGGGGTTATCATGTAGCGCTCGTTTTGACTTTAATATACCACAACCCTGAATGATGGGTGATATATTAAAAAAGGTTGTGTACATAAAACCAAGTGTATATAAAACATAGATAGACCCACAAAACAAAAATGTGTACACAAAAAATAGAAGATATATAGATGTATTTCCAGGGAGATGGGGTGGAACTTGAGGTTCAGTGACCGTCTCAACTGGGGTACATCCAAAAAAATGACTATTGTGTGAACAACAAAGTTGTACAACAAACAAGTGCATAAATCAATAATTTCAAGTGAAAAAAATAAAATAATGAGATAAAAAAAGTATATGTTGCCAATATAGACCACAGAAAGTTCAATAATAAAAATTCATACAAATCCTCAAGGTGACATGGAGAAACCTCTATGGAGCCTTGAAATAGATATGGGACACCACCACCAGAAAAAAATTAAGGCTTACCAGACTGCCAGGCGCACTTTTGCTGGTTGATCCATCTGAGGCTCACTTTTGCTGGCAGTCTGGTAAGCCTTCATTTTTTCTGGTGGTGGTGTCCCATATCTATTTTGGGGATCCATAGAGGCTACAACCCTATACCTAAGGATTCTCCATGTCACCTGAAGTATTTATATGAGCTTTTATTATTGAACTTTCTGTGGTCTATATTGGCAACATATACTTTTTTTATATCATTTTATTTTTTCACTTGAAATTATTGATTTATGCACTTTATTAATTTGTTGTTCACACAATAGTCATTTTTTGGATGTACCCCAGTTGAGACGGTCACTGAACCTCAAGGTCCACCCCTTTTCCCTGAAAATACAACTATATATCTTCTATTTTTTTTGTGTACACATTTTTGTTTTGTAGATATATCTGTGTTTTATATACACTTGGTTTTATGCACACCACCTTTTTTTAATATATCACCCATCATTCAGGGTTGTGGTATATTAATGTAAGTCAAAACAAGCGCTACACGATAACCCCCACTATAAATGCACAGGATTCATTGCGTTTCCCGCACCGCATATATGTGAACCGAGCCTTAAGAGAGAATTTTGTCTGCGCCACAATATTTATATGTGCAAAACAATTTACTCCAACACGGAGGTCTTACTTACGTCCACTTTCCTTATTATCGATATAACATTATTTTGAATCATACAAATATATATTAGAGGCAATTGTAGCCCAATATATGCAATTAAAGATGTATGGAATGTCTACTATACTACCTTGATGAAAATTGCCTCAATAAAAACGCATGTTTTCTATAACCCGTGTGTCTCATTTAAAGTCCCATTACGTCAAAAGCCCCTTTTTTTCTATATTATTTTGAATCAAATCGGACATAACAATAGAGATAGACCATTAAAGTGTACATGGATTTGTCACACACATGGTGATAACAATGAAGATGTCACACGACTTTCATAAATTTGGTGTAAGGCTTTAAACTACCACTGCCAGATATTTGTCTTGAATGCCCTAATTCATGGGTGCTCAACCTGTGGCCCTCCAGCATTTGCAGAACTACAAGTCCCATCATGCCTCTGCCCTCGGGGGTCATGCTTATAACGGTCAGCAGTGCAATGCTTCATGGGACTTGTAGTTCCACAACAGCTGGAGGGCCATAGGTTGAGCACCCATACTAATTAAATAACCCCCCCCTCCCACATCCTCTGGTTTATGTACTCTGCATCAGAACACTACAAACTAATAATTAGAAGATGTCTTAGGACTAACTCACCTATCAACTGCCATTCACATGGAAGACTTGAATATTCGGTTTTGAACCATCTGCACCTATAAACTGTCACTTCTATGCTTGAAGTCCAGTTCTAGGTGCACAGAATCTGTAAACTATTCCATCAGCAAACAAAAAAACATAATGAGGGGAATGTACTTAAAGTGATTGTGAAGCTTTGTTTTTTTTTTCAATAATAAACATGTCATACTCCTTTATGCAAGGGTTTTGCACAGAGTGGCCCCTTTAAACCCATTTTAAGCTGGAACAAAACCCTTCTTATGCTTTACAACCAAGGAAGCTGCCATCTTAGTCTTTGTTTGATCTGATGGTGCCGCACACATGATCATTTTTGACACCAGTCATTTGATGGCTTGACAGTTCAGTTTAAAGTAATAGCAACTGTGACAGTCGTCATTTAAGGCATTCCTTGAATGTTACTGTTCTGGAAAACAGGTATATCAATGGGTTTAGATCTACTAAGAGCTGGAGCTGCAAGAATCTGGAGCAGCTGTCCATGGGAGCCAATCAAATTCTGTCTTTCATTTTTAAAGTTTAATTGAACAAGCAGTTGGTAAAAGCTGATTGGTTGCCATTCACAGCTGCTCCAGATTCGGTCTGTTGCAGTTTTGATAAATTATCTCCAGTGTGTTGATGACTGTCTGCCGCCCTTGGTAGCCCTGCCACTCCCTAGGCCAGTGGTTCTCAACTCCTGTCCTCAGGACCCAACAGGTGATAATTTGCTGCTCAGTGATTGCAGTATTCTAGTTTGCATCTCAGCAAGGTAATACTTAAAATCTAGCCTGTTAGCAGGTTCTGAGGACAGGAGTTGAGAACCACTGCCCTTCAGCTTATATTAGCGTTCTAGAAGAAAACCGGCCCTGGCTGCTCTTGTAAACAGTGAACTGCATATTTAGATCAGTAACAGGGAGGAAGGACTCCCAGGCAAGACTAGTGACTATTACAGTATTTCAGTCATATGAAAAAAAAACTAGTTTATTACTAAACCGATGCCCTTATAAAATTCTGTAGCACCACCATAAGCTCCATATTGCCCTGATCATTGGGTTGGTGCCTTTTTTTTTTTAAATAACAAGCATGTTATACTTACCTCCTCTGTGCAGTTGGATTTGCACAGAGCAGGCCGTATCCTCTTCCCGGGTCCCTATTATGCTCTCCTGACCCTTCCCTCTGGTGAGTGCCCCCTCAGCCAGCAGCTTTCTATGGGGGTGCTCAGAGCTCCCTGTATCCATTCAGACATGGAGACATGGAGCCCCGCCCCCTTCCATGATTGGCTGACTGACTTTGATTGACAGCCGTGGAAGCCAATGGCGCCACTATTGTGTCTCAGCCAATCAGGAGGAGTGTCTGGGACAGCTAAGACACTCATGGATAACACTGCAGAGAGAAGGGGCTCAGTTAATTAGGGGGGTGCTGGGGAGGCTGATACACACAGATGGTTTATTATTATCTTAATGTATAGAATGCATTAGGATAAAAAAACCTTCTGCCTTTACAACTCCTTTAAAAGAAACTGTAAATCAAACTCATCATAGTCCTAAAAAGGGGCTACATAACTCCATTCTCTCCTAATAACACCTTGTGGAATGCAAAAGGAGTTTTTAAATGTGAATGGCAGAATGAACACGGGGTCAATTAGAACCAGACAACCTGGAAGTAAACGTGGCAATACAAGGAAAGGAACGTATTGAACATGACCTCCCATGTGTTACACATCAGACTGCTTGATATAGCTTAACGTTTACTGTTATATATTAGAGGATGACTAATGTACACACACGGTACTCGGCAGTGGAGTGTTAATTACTGACAAGCAGCATCCTTTAGGAGGCTGCCTTTTGCCCCCCCCCCCCCTTTCAGTGTAGGGGGTTTTGAGTGCAGCAAAAGGAAACACAAGCATTTATTGTTGCTTTGTGCCTTCTGCCAAGTGTTTATTTTTTAAAATTTTCACAAAAAAAAATAGCAATTTTCTAAACACTACCATTGCAAATGTAATCACACATGGCCCCATTTGCAAGTGTGAAAGGGGTCTAAGGTTACTTGAAGTGGATCAAGCACAGACTGTGCTCTGATTAGTTTCTTTCACAGTGGCCAAGGTTTGAAATTTTGAACCAGGAAGTGTTGAGCGCTTTCAGGTTCACACTACCCAGGGGAGATCAGCAAATGGATAACCATCCTGTTACCTGCCGTGGAAGTCCCGGGCACCCAGGAGGGTGGAAAGGTAAGCCACATGGCAGCCGGCAGAGTGCATCAATGGGGTAATAATACATAGCAGAAAAATATATAGCAGCCGGAGCATTTGCTTACATATCAGTGTGGCCACTGATAGATAACGTTTGTTTACATATCAATGTGGCCACTGATAGATCACTGGTAGAAACAGACAGGAAGTCCTTCTCTATATAACCCTTCCCATATAGGAAGTACCTCAGTTATGTAGCAAGCAATAAACCCCCAGAAAGAGCATAATGATCAGCTGTCTGAGTGTTCTTGGGCTGTCTGACCCTCCCTAGGACCCCCAGGCAGCATGAATAACAAATTCATCTACCGTACTGCTGCAGACATCTTTAAACAAACCTTGACAGCCCAAACTACATCTCTTGTGGCAACTGAGGACTAGGACAAAATTAAGGTAAGATTATGCCCTGATTAAAATGAAAACTTAAACCACCTTCAGTAAGAAAGACAGATGAGGATGCAGAACCACCTAGTCATGATGGAGAACTAAAACGGCTCTCTACAGGAAAGAACCACTACCAATTCTGGCGCTCTCCTTGCTGAAGTGATTCCCGCCAAAAAGCAGCTTTTAAGTCAAAAGGACTAACAGGGTCTCACGCATTGGTTCAATAGGTGGTTTCTGCAGGACAGAGGAGACCAAATTTAAGTCCAATGGACACAACGGGAACTTAGAGGCAGAGGCACCCAAGGACCGTCCACTGCCAAGTCCACAATGTCAGTGTACCATGCCCTCCTGGGCCAAGCCGCTGCGACTCAAACTACCGGTGTTTTAACCTCCCGGATCCTGTGTTACAGATGTACACATGATGCTCTGTCCATACCAGAATACTTCCCCCTGGCAATCCTGACCTCTGGCGCCACCCTGATATTGATATGTGCCACCGCCATGGCATTATCTGACTGGATTCTGATTGGAAGTCCCTGCAGTTGACTTGTCCGGTAAACCAGTGCAAGTTGAAAAGCCAAGTTCCAGAACATTGACAGACAAAATCCTTTCCTGAGGAGACCATATTCTGTGCACTGAAAGGGACCTCAGAATGGCTCCCCATCCTGACATACTGGAATCGGTAGTCACTACTTTCCCAACCACTGAAAGGAATTACTTCCCTTTCTCCAGATTCTGAGCAACCATCCAGCACTTTAATGCACTCAGCATATTGGAAGCAAGGGACATTTGGCAGTCCAAAGTCTGCACCTTCCTGTTCCATGCAGAGAGGATATTTCTCTGTAACGGCCTGGAATTAAACTGTGCATATGGAACGGCCTCAAAAGTGGCAACCATCTTCCCCCCAGAAGTCTCATGCAAAAGCAGATGGAAGGCCACTTGTGACTTCTTAGTACTAGAACCTGATTTCTCAGAGAGAGGTAAAACCACCTTCGCCTGAACTGTATCTAGCATTAGACCCAGATACTCCAGGCTTTGTACCGGTTCTAGTGCTGATTTCTCCAGATTGAGAACCTAGCCCAGACCTTCCAGTGTACAAATCACAAGACGAATTATGCCTTCCCTGATGTACTGAATGTTCTCTGACCAACACGTCATGCAGATACCCCAGGATGCATACTCTATGAACCCTTAACAAGCCCAGGACTGGAGAGAACACTTTCATGAATACCCAAGGAGCTGTGGCCATACCAAAAGGCAGAGCTACAAACTGAAAGTGCTGGTCCTCCACTGCAAAATGTAAAAACCAGACCTTTAAACAGTGGTTTACACTTTTGAAGTTCAAAATTGGTCTTACATCCCCATTCAGCTTTCAGACAGTGAAGAGATTGAAGTAGAAGCAGAAAAATCTTTCGGCCACAGCTCCAATGTTATTGAACAAAAACCTCCACCTCATTCCCCATTAAAATTATGAACGTTGATAAACTACCCACAATTCCACCACTCATAGGTCATTCATACAGTTATTACACTTCCCATATGTCCATATATAGCTCAAAAAATCTCCTAATAACAGTAGAAACAGAACAGAAGGTTAAATTCATGGGGAGGATGTTGGGGATATTGTGCAAAAATAGAATGAAGGTAAAAATTGGAAGAATCTCCACAAAACTCTGCTGAGTCCCAATATCGTTGCAATCAGATTTTATGTAAATTGATTGTCTATGGAGATAGCAATATGATGCGATTGTTAGTGCATTAACTGAGCAGTCTTAATATGGAGATAACAATGGAATAGAGCGTATGAGAGGAGTTTGAATAATAAATATGCAGCACAACTCCGGATTATAGGTCAAAGGAATTAGAGATCTTACTGTCCTTATTTGGAGCTTCAATGGACCTGTGATCAAGGCTATATTGCTGTGTAGCCTATAATAGTCACTGCTTCAGACATAGGACCCCACACTTCTCCTCTGAACCATACCCAGATTGGTGGTCAGATGGAGGTAAGGGGGTCCTTACCTGGAAAGAGGAGTAGCCGTATCCCTTCTGATCCTTCCTGGAATCAAGGGACTCAATGTAGGGGAGGTTAGTTCCATTGATCTTAGGTCAAAGCATGAAGCCGTATAGACTGATAGTGTTAGTATGCACTCCAGTCTGTGCTGCAGATGTTGGATTCCACACTTCTCCTCTGGTCCAATCTTGTGGGGATGGTCAGATGGAGGTAAGAGGGTCCGGTGCCGCTATGTGAATAGCCATGTTCCTCCCATACTTGTCAAGAATCAGTGATCTGTGTGTGCTTGATTTCTTGCTGGCGTTGGGATATATTTCCGTCTGCGCTCCCGGCTCCTCAGCTCCAGATCCTGGATGGCTGGTTAGACATATTCCATATCTCCATAGAAAGCACTTGTAGTTAGGAATAAATGGGATTCATTTCCAATATTCATTACCAGGAGAGTGGTGGGGAGTCCATGGTGTTGGTCACAGACTATTAGTTAGTGTCTTTGCTGACATGTTTCGATAATCGAACTTCCTCTGAGCTGGGTTAGAGGCTGGGGACTCAACATAGCATTTAAATACATCATCCCTAAATTATACAGGTGCAAATTAATTAAGGAGTCCTAATCACAGCCACCGACAAATAACCTATTAGGTTGTTAAATTAAGGTATATTTAGTGTTTTTGCCAAATGACCCTTCTTTTTTGTTTTTAATTTAATTTTAAATCATGGTGGGAAAAATAATGAAAAAATGAATGATGAAAAAAATCTCATGAAAAAAAAGCAAATAATAATGAAAGGTGAAAAAATAGAAAATATAAAACGTTTAGGTAATGGTGAAAAACAATTTTTTGTGATACCCTAGGGCAGTGATGGCGAACTACATTTCCCATGATGCTCATGCACTCTGCAGTGTAGGTGAGCATCATGGGAAATGTAGTTCCAAAACATCTGGGGTGCCAAGGTTTGCCATCACTGCCCTAGGGGATGGGAAGGAGAGGGGAGGGGGAAGGAAGAAAAAAAATGGGGGAGGGAGGGGGGAAAAGAATGGGTTAGAGAGAGAGGGGGGGGGGAAGGGGAGAGAAACCAAAAAAACTTTTAAATTACAGTTCATTAAGTGGTAGTTTACCCCTGACCGTCTTAGGCCCTGATCAAGGGGTGACTAACGATTGAGGAATTCTGATAAGTTACATTCATTATTCAAGCCTAGGGGATATAAAGTCTGTAAATTATAAATCCACATTTTTTCTTTTTGAAATAAGATTCTGTCAAAATCTCCCTTCTTGTGGGTAGCGTAAGTTTGTAAATCCCCTTTGCTTTTAAACCTTTAGAGTTTCCTCCATGGTGCTTAAGGAAATGTAATGCTACTGGACGTTCATCGTCTTTTTGTAATATGTTCTGCACATGTTCACTGACTCTCATTCATAATTGCCTTTTGGTTTTTCCAATATAAGCCAGCCCACAAGGACAAGATAACATGTAGATAATTCTTGTTGTGGAACAGTTAATAAATTCTTGGATTTAAAACTGTCTCTGGTGAGTGCAGTCAGTGAACATGTCAGTGCGATCAATGTATTTACACATTGAGCATTTCCCACATGGAAAACAGCCTTTTACAGGTGGCAAGTCATTCAGCCAGTTCTAATATTCAGAACTTGTGAGGCCATCTCCCAAATTTCTACATCTCCATGCAGTCTACTATCTCCCTCAAAATCGGAGATCTGGTCAGTAAGTGCCAGTGCTTCTGTAAGATTTTTTTCACCTGCTCCCATTGTGAGCCAAAGCATGTTATAATTCTAATGGCCTGGAATTTATTGGAGATATTAGGTGGTTTCTTTTGTAGGAGTTTTTGTCTTGGGGTGTTTGCTGCTCGTTTTTTAGCCTCTCAGGCACTTGTGAGAATAGCCCCTTTTTCTGAATCGGTTGTATAGAGTTGTGGCTTTGTGGTGGTAATCCTGGTTTTGGGTACAGTTTCTCTTTATTCTGAAGAACTGCCCCACTGGAATACCCGCAATCAAGGAGTGGGGGTGGTGGCTTGTAGCCTGAAGCAATTTGTTAGCTGCTGTTTTTTAAGATGGTTTAGTTTTTAAGAGGTTTTAGTCACCACCCCACTTCCATTGCGTTCTAGGATAGGCTTGTGCCTTTTTTCAACAAGTTTAATGACATAACATCACCTGATCACAGGTACATTCAATCCAAGGAGGAGGAAGGACCTAAAACTCCTACCCTGACAGACTGCAGAAAGAACCCAAGTGTCCAAAATCGCTGCTTGCTAGGCACCTGAAAAAGCCAGCAGCCTCCTCCCCCCACTTGCACGAGTAGGGGAGTAGGGATGCCCCTAATAGGCACTCTCCATGCAAGGGAAACCCCATTAACATCTGTTTACAAAGCAGTTCAGAGGACCATCTCTTCAATCACAGAACCTCTTACCCATGTGATTTGACACCAGAGCCAAAGGAGAAGTCTGATGGATAGTGTCCTTCAGGGTGTCTACCCCAAAGCACAAGGCCTGAGGAAACTTTGTTAGCCCCTTACTAGTGTCTGCCTCCACATGCGCCTGGTTCCCCTTCACCAACTGCTTAATGCAATCTGTCAAGCAGTAGTAGAAGCTAATGGCTGCCACTATAGGATGCATAACAGAGCCTTCCTTGGCAGAAGAAGCCTTCAACAGTGACTCTAGCCTCTTATCAGCCAGGTCCCTGAAGACCTGGACATTATCCACCAAGCAAGACAAGTTTTTATTTTAGACTGGATACCGCTGTATTTACTTTGGGCATACTGCAGAATTTTTTCTCCATAGGATAGAGAAGAGAAAATCTTTTTGGTGGTACAAACACCCTACCCGGGTGATCCCATTCAGCAAACAACATCCTCTAAAAGAGTGCAAGAGAAAAACTTTTATCTCTGAGGTTAATGCAGAGGCTCCAAGGAGGAATACTTAACCAATGAGATTTTAGCTGTATGCAACCTAAAGTCACAGCGAACCATCTCCAAGAGGTATTGTAGAGCCTTTGACCATCAGAAACAGAAAGTTCCTGAACCTTCTCGGGCTCAGAGTCCTCACAGGAAGACTCCGCCGTCTTGACATTCCTCAAGTTATACACCGACCACCTCCTCATCAATATTTACTCACACCTCTTCTACTGTGGGAGAGGGATCTGTTGAAGGGGACCTCTTCCACTTTTTACCACCTTGTGTCATGGAAGCAATCATACAGTTATGCTCATACGTTTACATACCCTGGCAGAATTTATGATTTCTTGGCCATTTTCAGAGAATATGAATAACACAAAATTTTCTCTTTCACTCATGATTAATCATAATGGCAACAGAAACTACCCAAATGACCCAGATCAAAAGTTTACATACCCAAATTCTTAATACCGTGTATTGCCCCCTTTAGCATCAATGACAGTTTGAAGTCTTTTGAGGTATTTGTGGATGAGGCACTTTATCTTCTCAGAAGGTAAAGTTGCACATTCCTCTGGGCAAAAATTCTCCAGTTCCTGGAAATTCTTGGGCTGTCTTGCATGAACTGCACGTTTGAGATCTCTCCAGAGTGGCTCAATGATATTGAGGTCAGGAGACTGAGATGGCCACTCCAGAACCTCCACTTTATTCTGCTGTAGCCAATGACAGGCCGACTTGGCCTCGTGTTTTGGATCATTGTCATGTTGGAATGTCCAAGTACGTCCCATGCGCAGCTTCCTGGCTGATGAATGCAAACGTTCCGCCAGTATTTTTGATAACATGCTGCATTCATCTTGACACCAATTTTGACCAAATTTCCTGTGCCTTTGTAGCTCACACATCCCCAAAACATCAGCGATCCACTTCTGTGTTTCACAGTAGGAATGGTGTACCTTTCAACATAGGCCCTGTTGACTCCTCTCCAAATGTAGCGTTTATGGTTGTGGCCAAAAAGCTAAATTTTGGTCTTAGCACTCCAAATGACTTTGTGCTAGGGGGTTTGAGGCTTGTCTCTGTGCTGTTTGGCATATTGTAAGCGGGATACTTTGTGGCATCGACCATGCAGTCCATCTTTCTTCAAGTGCCTCCTCGCTGTGCATCTTGAAACAGCCACAACGCATGTTTTCAGAGAGTCCAGCATTTCACCTGAAGTTATTTGTGGGTTTTTCTTTGCATCCCGAACAATTTTCCTGGCAGTTGTGGCTGAAATGTTAGTTGTGATACCAAAATATAATCAGCGCAATACAGGAATATAAATGTTAAATAAATACAGTGAAGTAAACAATGTAATTGACAAAATGTTAGTAGCCCCCAATTGGGCTGATAGTGATTGCTGCCAAACAACCTTCAGAGTGTATCCACTTGTGACTTTGTATGCAAAATTAATAACCAAAAACTGGTGTAGCGCAACCCAAAATGAAAAACGAAAAGTTAATTAACCTCCCTGGCGGTATGATTATTTCAGATTTTTGGTGCTGAAAGCGGTACGATTATTTTGCATGGAAATTTGGCGTTTTATATTGTAGACCTGTAATTCTTAGGAATAACTCACTTAAATCTGTCCAAACAAGAGTCTAGTAGACATCCCGGGTATGATAAAGTTTGAAACATGAAATCATCAATTATAATATAATAAATAACTATAATTATCAAAAATAATAACGTAATAGTAATAAAATTTATTCAATAATGTTATATATTCAAAAACACTGAAATTTGCTCAGTTGCAGAATTGACGCTGTCGTCACTTTCAGTGTCTGATGATAAATTTTCCCAAAAATCAGTATCACTCAATTCTGCAAATGATTCTAATTTACTATCGGTGTTTTCTAGATGATCAAAAACCACTTTTGACGTAAAGGGACACTTTTTGGTTGTCATGGACATTCTCAGGTTTCCAGGCAGAAAGAATGACATTTATTATATAAAAGTGCATGCAGGTCACTGGGCAAACCACTAGGGACAAAAGGTGTGTGAAATTATTTCATACAGTAATGTAATCTGTAAGATTACAGTGTACTGTATGTGCTGTGTGTGTTTCACTTTTTGAATTTCCTGCCAGTCTCCGTCCCTGTGCGACGCGACGCTTGCAGGGAACGGAGCCTGGCACACAGAGGCATCGGGCGGCGGACACAGCCCGCAGACACGGCGGGGGACATCGCTGGATCCAGGGGACAAGGTGAGTAGCGCTGCCTGGATCCAGCAATGCAATCCCGAGTGTGGCTCGGGGTTACTGCTAATGATACTGAAATTCCACCCCGAGCCACACTCGGGATTACCGCCAGGGAGGTTAAAGTCCAAAATAGTGAAAAGACATTCCAACGTTGTGCAGCTATAAGTGGTGATTCATGGGGGTTGATTTACTAAAGCTGGAGTGTGCCAAATTTAGTGCAGTTCTGCACAGAAACCAATCAGCTTCCAGGTTTTATTGTCAAAGCCTAATTGAACAAGCTGACATTAGAAGCTGATTGGCTACCATGCACAGTTGCACCAAATTCTGTGTACACAAGTTTTAGTAAATCTACCCCATAGTGTCATCATAATATCCAGTGATTTCAGTGACCTCCACCATTGGCTACAATGCCTGCTCATCTCAGAGTATTGTCCCCACTACAGAGTCTCATACGCCTGACACAATGCCTCTCCGACTGACATCGGCAAATGGCTCTTCCTCCTACTGTCCCTGGATACCACCAACTTCCTCATGGAATTACGATTACTCATATGTGGCCATGAAATGATAAAGGCAAACCATAGTGCTCTCTGCTACAAACATTTATTAAAACTTCATACAGGGATTAAAAATATTCACATAGAAATGTGCAAAGCACGCATATCATCAATATAAAAGAGAACAAACGTCCTGAATGGTGACACCTCACACCTTTACGCCTTACGCTTGACTGAGCTTCTTCAGCAGGTCTTGCTCTGAGGTGAGCAGGCATTGTAGCCAATGGTGGAGGTCACTGAAATCACTGGATATTATGATGACACTATGAATGACCAATTATAGCTGTACAACGGTGGAATGTCTTTTCACTATTTTGGACTTTTAGGCCTCATACACACGGATGTTTTTTGACGCGGACGTTTTCTGGTGTTTTTTGCAGCTCTCCATGTTAGTCAATGGCCCCATTAAAAACGCCAACGTTTTTGATCTGTAGAGGGCATCGGCGTTAGTCAGCTGAAACTAGAACAGATGGCCAGCGTGTTCTGAGGCTGTAAAATTTTGGCCTTTTTTTGACGCAGATGCCGCAAAATGCTCACTAACACCGTACCGTTGAAAAATAGCAGAGGAATTTTTTTTTAAAGACGCCTATTGATGCTCACTAACGCCGAAAAACACCGATTTTTTTTCCCCTGACGTTGGGCCCAACGTCATATGACGGCGGCCGCGATCACGAGCCGTGTGCGCGCGCGCGCCCCCTAGGCGCGGCCGATGCAAGCGCATTTGACAGAGGGCCTTTCAATCTACAGTGCCAGGCCAGACGATAAAAAGTTGCCATGCCACAATCACTCGTAAAACGCCGTAGACGCAGTTTTTTTCCGGTTTTAAAATGTCGGAGTCTTGTGCGACCGGTAGACAAGATCAAAGTCGACTGATTGCGGCTACGGGAGATGTCTAGTTTTTGCAACCGCAAAAATTACCCCGGTAACTGATTGTACCTCTCGACGTTTTTTGTGGTCTTTTGCAGGCGCAGTTTTTTGTAGGCACACATACTCCGGATTTTCAGGTTTTATCACTTTT
>BLSH010103051.1:649123-662669 GCA_018402905.1 Glandirana rugosa
CGCTGAATGCCGAACGAATCGGGAAGGGGACCAAAATGGGGGATCTCGCCCCGGGCCACCCGCACGGAACGGGTAAGATGCGGCGGGTCCCTGTGTTGGGGCCGGCTTCGCATCATGTTGGCCAGGTCGGGGAAAGTACAGAGCACAAAGACCCTCAATGCCCCGACCGGCTTCTTGATAGCAGATCATCTTGATTGCAGAAAAAAGAAAAAAGAAAAGAAAAAAGAAAAAATGGTCACAATAGGACCGCAGTTCCCATAGGGAAGCCAGGTCAACTCCTTGCAAACTAGGCATTGAAACTGGAGAGTTCCTCTGTGAGGGGGGGTTTTAATGTAGGAAAGGAGGACGGCCCCCAGGGGAGGGGCCAGCTGAATTCTTTCCCTGCCTAGTTAACTCCTGGTAAGACGAACATAAAACCCCACAAAGTCAAGAAGAGCTGCGTCTGTCAGTGAACGTAGGAGAAAAAAGCATACGTAAGTCGCACCCGCATATGAAAACGGTGTTCAAACCACACATGTGAGGTATCGCCGCAATCGCCAGAGTGTGAGCAATAATTCTAGCAAAAGACCTACTCTGCACCTCTAACCTGGTGACCGATAAAATTGTTTAAAGCGTCGCCTATGGAACTTTTTAAATACCGGACTTTGTCGCCATTCCGCAAGTGCGCGCAATTTTCAACCGTGTCATGTTTGGTATCTATTTACTCGGCGTAACATCCTCTTTCACAATATACAAAAAAAATTAGCTAACTTTACTGTTGTCTTATTTTTTAACTCAAAAAAGTAAAATTTTTCCAAAAAAAAATTGCGCTTGAAAGACCGCTGCGCAAATACCGTGTGACAAAAAGTATTGCAACAATCGCCATTTTATTCTCTAGGGTGTTTGAAAAAAAATATACAATGTTTGGGGGTTCTAAGTAATTTTCTAGCAAAAAAAATGTTTTTAGCTTGTGACCACCAAATGTAAAAAAGTGGCCCGGTTGGTAAGTGGTAAAAAACACAATTCTTTTTGAATCATACCACAACAGCATTCATTTTTGTTTTTGGAATGCCTGGAGTTCAGCTTTAAATAACTGATACTGCATTAGATACATTAATAAAAAAATGAACTACCAATGACTAAAAAGGTGACTAAAGGTTTTTGTTTATACCATTAGCTGTGTACACAGAATTTCAAGGCTGTGACGGTAGATAACAAGACCCAGGTTGCGTTGTTGACCTTGCTGCACAAGTGTGATGGAGCTGATGGGAAGAGACTACTGAAAATAAACGTACCCCAAGTTACATAAACGTCCGATAATCTGCTTTTGGTCAGTGACTTTCATCTGTCCTTTGATAGCATTACAGGTGGAATTTGCGTCAGGAATCTAAGAAGGTTACAACAAAAAACCAACAGTTTCCCACAACCTAGGACAGATATCAGATACTGTGTAAACTTGTTAATAAATGTAATTATCAGTGTAATTGACTCTCACAGAAGGGTCTATATTTACTCTGCTAAACCCAGGCCAAATACAGAGTTACTGGCAGAATTATTCCCTCACCCTGGATTTCCTGCACAGTGCACTATCACTGCCTAATCTTTCATCAATATTTAAACAGAGGTTTCATGGGAACACGAGGGGGAAAGTATGCTTGGTATTAAAAATGTGGATGTACTACTAAAAAAAAATAAAAAAAATGAACTGACAAAAAAAAGACTATCACACAAGAGAAAAATGATATTCCATTAACAGAGTTATGCCAGTGGAGTTATACAGACACAAGGGCTTATTTATAAAGGATTTCTGTATGGAATGTGCATTCCAAACAGTATACTGTATGCCACTTGCCACATAGAGATGACCTTAAATCTACATTCTTATAAATCGGTCGTAAAACTAATTTTCTCACGTTCCACTAAATATTTAGACCTGGAGAAAATTACATTTTCTTAGAGCAGAAGGTGGTTTGGAAACTGCTATATGAAATGGAACAAAAGGTCCTCTATGGTGTGAGCTACACAGTGATTAACCATACACATTTATAGCATTATGTGAATATATGGAATTGATCGATAATAAATGCTACTTGTGTAGCTTACACCATACAGAGATATTTGTTCCGTATGAATAGCAATTTATAGCAGGTTTATAAGTAGAAATGCTAAATGCTACTAAAAATGTACTGTGTATGGACACCTGTGGAACAGGTCACTCCCTCGGTACCCCTCTCAGACTTTCCATGGTGCCACCAGTCCTATAGTCTTCACCCTGCTCAGTTTTTGCCTGTAACTCACAGACATGGCTTTAGATCCCGACCTCGCACCCTTGGAACAATGTTGGTGAAGCTGTTATAATACTTTCTTTCCTTGGTTGATGGTGCATCCATTGGGATACAAAACATGTGTATCGCTAAAAACTTGAATAATGTGACAATAAATATTGTATAAATAAGTGACATTCAGAGAATAAGTCCAATAATAAATGATCTCATGTATGGGGTAAATAAAAACCCAAAAATTGTACAGTGATTAAATAAAGTGCAAAATATGTCCTTCATGGAATACAGTGCAAGTAATGCTAAAAAAACAAAAAATAATAATAAAGAGAGTCTTTTGTGTAGATCCAAGACCCTTAAACCGTATAATAATCCAGCAGTATCCTTTGGAAGGTGAAAAGAGGAAGATAATGACACTCCAAGCGGTAAATTTATTTATTTATTTCAGGTACTTATATAGCGCTGTCAATTTACGCAGCACTTTACATATACATTGTACATTCACATCAGTCCCTACCCTCAAGGAGCTTACAATCTAAGGCCCTTAACTGACATTCATACACATACTAGGGCCAATTTAGACAGGATCTAATTTACCTACAGCATGTCTTTGGAGTGTGGGAGGAAACCGGAGTACCCGGAGGAAACCCACACAGGCCCAGGGAGAACATGCAAATGCCAGGCAGGTAGTGTCATGGTTATGATTCGAACCAGCGACTCTTTTGCTGCCAGGTGAAAGTGCTATCCACTACACCACTGTGCCGCAATATAAGACGCAAGTGTGTTTAAAGTGGAACTTCAGTCATTTTTTAAATCTTTTCATCTACCGTATTAAATCTTCTGCTCTTGTTGTTTTAACTTTGGATAGTAAAACACTTCCTCTGTGTCTGGAAAAATGCCTCGGAGTATGACATCATGCACAGCTTTCTCCTTCACTCTTGTGAGGGTTTGCCAGGAAGGGAGGGGGGATGAGTCATAAGAGGGCCAATGAGAGCTGCAGAGCTGAAGGTGTGCCTCTATGTGTCTGTGTAAATCCAGGAAGTGAACAGGCAGCAGCTTCAGCTGCCCACAGTTAAAATGGCTGTGGCCAGACTTAGTGGAGGGAGATTTCTGCAGCATATCTGGCAAGTACAGAATCACAGTATACAGTATATAAAATAATATGCAAAGTGGTTGGAGGGAAGCTTCAGAATGGCAAAGATGTTTTTATTACAAATTATGTGAGCAGACTGCAGTTCCTCTGGTAGAATAATGCGCTTACCAGATTGGCTGGACTCATGTACCATATGGTGCCGTGGGTCAATCAGGCTGATTTGGGAATAAATCCCAGATGGAATCATCCTGTGGTAGGAAGCAAATCCAGGAGATGTTGTTCGATCATAGAGGTCAAACCTCATTCAGATATAGGCTCCAATCAATATCCAAAAAGGTAGTCACATACTCATAGATATATGAAAAGACAAAGACTCCACATAGTGTGACTCCAATTTAAAACTTTAATTAGGTAAAAAGATGTACACTTACAGGAAGGTTGTACAAAGCCCGCATAAAACAATTAAAAATCACTGGCGACGCTCCCGCGGGCCTCACAACATGTTTCGTCCTAGGGGACATCATCTGGGGCATGGGGACCGCGCGTGGGCATCGCTATATACAGTTGTGCTCATAAGTTTACATACCCTGGCAGAATTTATGATTTCTTGGCCATTTTTCAGAGAATATGAATGATAACACAAAAACTTTTCTTTCACTCATGGTTCGTGTTTGGCTAAAGCCATTTGTTATCAATCAACTGTGTTTATTCTTTTTAAAACATAATGACAACAGAAACTACCCAAATGACCCTGATCAAAAATGTATATACCCTGGTGATTTTGGCCTGATAACATGCACACAAGTTGACACAAAGGGGTTTGAATGGCTATCAAAAGGTAACCATCCTCACCTGTGATCTGGAAATAAGTAAATAAGGAGAAATAACATTAAATTAACCAGTTAATGAATCCCCTGTCCAACTAATCAAAAAAATGACAAAAATAAATATAGGGGAATGAAAAAATGTTGTTGTCAAAAATATGAACAATCAGCAATTAAAAGGGGACGGTGAGTGGGACAATTAGGCATTATTAATAAAAGCATTAATGTCCCACTCCACATTCCTACCGTGAGGATAGTGAGAATGTAGTTTGTGTATCCAGTATGCTTCTAACCTGGATAACCCCCGTTTAATAGAGCCCCCCCCCCCACCATGGAGGGGCATAGCGGTCAATAGCCAAAAATTGTGTACCTGTGGGATCACTACGGTGAAAGCGAGCAAAGTGTTTTACCACGCTAATGCTTTTTTCTTCCCACCGATAATATACGTAATATGTTCGCCAAACCTTGTGGCAAAACTACGCGTGGTCTGACCAACATAGTGCTTGCCACAAGGACAAGTCAACAAATATACCACGTTGGTGCTGGCACAAGTAATGAATGACTTAATTCTATATTATCGCTGGGTAACATTAGACGAAAAGGACAAAACTTTACCCCTTCCAAGAGCATTACAGCGACAGACTTTACATTTTTTACAGGGAAAAAACCCTTTTAAATAGTGGAAGAAATTGGGTCTGATAGGCGGATTAATGATATTGATGCAACCTTTAGTTGAAGAGGCGGAGCTCCCTATACACAACATCAGCTTGGATGTTCTTGGCCAGTTATTGCCATCTGGCTTTGCTGTCCAAATTCCCATTTACTTTTCAATTTTTAATGTGAGGTTAGCTCTGCCTGTGTTTATCGTCGTGTCTCCACAATGTGGCTTGGTCCCGGGTCTGGCGTCACTGCCGGCAGGAGTCAATATCCAATAGATGTGCGGTATGCCGGGGGAGTTCCCCGGGAAGCTGATCGCCTTAGAGCGGGTGCTGGCATTGTATCTGGTTCCTGGGCTGTAGTTGAAACTCAAAGTGAGGCTTGGAACACAAGCTGGCGCCCTCCTAAGTTTCAGTATATTTTACATTCAATGGCATAGCGAGGCATGGAATGCACGCCGACGCCATTTTGGGACTCCATGGGCGGAAGCACCAAGGTGTCCCTGTTTGGTCATTTAGGTTGAAAAGTTAGTAGTGATTAATGCGTCTATATATAGCAATGCCCACACGTGGCCCCCATGTCCCAGATGATGTCCCCTAGGATGAAACATGTTGGGTGAGGACCGCGTGAGCATCGCCAGTGATTTTTAATTGTTTTATGCCGGCTTTGTACAACCTTCCTGTAAGCGTACATCTTTTTACCCAATTAAAGTTTTAAATTGGAATCACACTGTGGCGCCTTTTGTCTTTACATATATCTATGAGTATATGATTACCTTTTTTTGTATATCGATTGGAGCCTATAGCTGAAAGAGGTTTGACTTCTATGATCGAACAACGTCTCCCGGATTTGCTTCCTACCACAGGACGATTCCATCTGGGATTTTTTTTCCCAAATCAGCCTGATTGACCCATGGCACCATAAGGTACGCAAGTCCAACCAATCAAAATGTTTGTTTTTTACAATGGTGCATGTATTGACTGACACTGTTTGGTTACCAGATGGTTGCATCTAATGATTGACACCATCTGAACAGGGGCGTTTAACATCCAGACCGGCCAACAACGTCCTTGTCTCTATGAACTATGGTTCCTTACTTTGCTTCTTTGAGAGATGGGAATGAGATCCCATGTTACTCCTTGCCTCCGGAGAGGTATACAAACTTATTACCTTTTCGCTGAAATCTTCAACTAGCAACAAGTACCAGGAGTCCAAATACAAGATAGTAATATGTTGGTATAGAGCACCCCCCCACGGTCATTATCTGAACTCCTGATCTATGCTGGTTATTTGTTTTCTATTCTACAGATATGCTACATGCCTTCTGGTCTTGCCCTAGGCTTAAATGCTTAAAAAAGTGCATGGAAAACAAAGAGGCTCAGGTTAAAGGGATTGTAAAGTCTCAAGGTTTTTCACCTTAATGCATTAAGGTGAAAAACCTCCTGTACTGCAGCTGCCACCCAGAGTCCCCTTTTTTCTTACCTGAACCCGATCATTCCAGTGTCAAGGACAAGCCCAGCAGCTCCAGCCACTGTCTTAGGTCCTCATTGGATAGACTGATAGCAGCAGAAGCCATTGGCTCCCACTGCTGTCAATCAAATCCAGTGAGACAGGGGCGGGGCAGAATCCCGCTGTCTGTGTCAATGGACGCAACAGCAGGACTCGGGAGCGCACCCGCATGGGTGCCCCCAGGGAAAGCGTTTCTCCAAGGGGGTGCTCAATGAAGAGGAGCCAGGAGGGCTGCCGGGGGACCCCAGAAAAGGAGGATCGGGGTTGCTTTGTGCAAAACCCTTGCACAGAGCAGGTAAGTATGACATGTTTGTTACAAAAAAAACGAACCTTTAGTATCACTTTAAGTGTGAATAAAGCCTTACCAACATATAGGTGTGTCACCAACTCAACTTCTAGCCAAAATTGTGGGTTGTAAAGCAAATGTCATGGTTTCCAAATTTGGCTTCAAAATAGGATTTTAATAAAACATGCCACCTGGAATGCACATTAGTCAAGAAATATAGATGTGTGCAGGCCTTGAGGAGCTAATGAAAATAAACATTGGTAAATCAGATGTAGTGACAGGTTTCATTGAAATAACCCTTTTTACCACTCCGTACATGCATACGCATGTATAGATCAGCTTTTGTAAACATTTGTATTAGTGTAGGCAAAGACTTGCTTATCTGCAGAGAAGTACAAATGAACTATGCTAAGATCTTATTTTCAACTTCTAACAAATTGTAAATATCTAAAAAAAAAATTAAACTGGGTTTAAGATGCATATGGAAAGAGCTACCAATTCTATATCATTGGCTTAGTTAGACTGTCAGGTTTTTATTGATGCCAGTGCAGAGATTCCCCTCATATCCATTCGTTGTATAAACGTGATACGCAAGAAGTTTGGGTTGTAAAGGTAAACGTTTTTTCTTTATCTTAATTCATTCTTTGCATTAAGGTAAAAAACCCTTTAATAGTAGCTCCCCTGCAGTCCCCCTAAATACTTTCCTGAACTCAATCCAGCGCTATGCACGCCGTTGGCTCCTGTTGTGGTCAGTCCAAACAAACCTCTGAGCAGAGAGCAGGGCCGAGCCGGGCTGTGTGTGAATAGACGCAAACAGCCCAGCTCAAGATGGAGCATGTACGAGCGTCCCCATAGGAACCAGTTGCCTATGGTAGGCACTTATAGGGTGGAGGAGCCAGGAGCACCAGTGGGGGACCTGAGAAGAGGAGGATTGCAATTGCACAGAGCAGGTAAGCATGACATGTTTATTATTTTAATGTAAGACGTTTTTAAGCTTTACAATCACTTTAATAATACAATTGCGTTCAATGCAATATACATTTTGCTTTTGCCCAATTCCCATGACAGGAGAGTGTGACCGGCTCTCAATGGAGCCGGTTCACACATCTCCAGGGCGGCCACTGAGCGCACAGCAGAAGGGTCCAAATTCAGACCTGATTTGCCCCTGAAACGGAGAACAGGGAAGCACCAGACCACCTGCTGCGAGCTGCTACGCACAACAGTGTGAACACAGCCTAAAAAAAGTACATGAGGTTTTGTGTTTTTTTTTTTGTATAGCCTGTTCAGGCGTTTTTGTCCCCATAGACTTCAGTGGCTGCACCAGTAAACATGCAAAACCCCTTTCCTTCTGTAGGACTGCTTTCCTGCCTCTGCACAGCCTAGGACACAAATGCCTGAAGCTTGACATACATGCAAAACACGTGCACAAAACATGTAAAGCACCCAAAAAATGCTTCAAAAGCAATAGGAATACATGCAGCTTATGCTCCACTTATGTGTGAAAGTGGGCTTCAGGTCAATGCAACACTTATACTGTACAGCCAAAGAGGGAATTAAAGAGTGGTGAAAGCTTCCACCATTAATTAGGAGCAATCAGTTCTCTGTTCTGTCATAGTCTGAGACAGACAGCACAGAGAGCTGAGAGCTGGATGCTCTGATCTCTCTGCTCTGAAGGGGAGGGAGGATGGGGGTTGTTAACCTTAAAGATTCAGCTCTTATATTATAGTCACTGCACAGGCAGCGAGATGGATGTGAGAGGTCTGACGGCTCACACCTCATACGACAAGGTCTGAAGGGAATCTGCGGCAGTTTTCCCATATGAAAAACTGCCACACTCCCTCTGTTAATTAGGGGCTGACCTGCACTTGTTTCTATTTCACTCTGAAATAGAGACTGGCACAGGTAGAACTGAAACAAGTCTATCTACTTAGGTAGTGCGTCGCAAGCCACTTCTGACAGTTTCCCGCACCATTATAACGGCACAGGAAGCTTAAATAATTCCCAAGAATGCGTCTGGATAAATGATACAATTTTGTGTGGAAAGTAGACTAGCCAAACTGACACTTGCAATTGAGAAGACAAATAAAGGTAATTTGCTGGGAACACAGATTTTTTTTTTTTTTTAGATGGATGATCTTTGACAAATAACCCTTTTTATAAATGGCATTGCTTTTTTTCCCCTTGGGCCCAATC
Organism: Glandirana rugosa; assembly: GCA_018402905.1. NCBI lineage: Eukaryota > Metazoa > Chordata > Amphibia > Anura > Ranidae > Glandirana > Glandirana rugosa. Next base: position 657,944 of record BLSH010103051.1, read on the forward strand.
AACTGTTTACTTGCTACTACTGTAATTTTTTTTTTTTTTAGCTAAACCGGCCATAGATGGGTAGAATTTCAAACAAAAATTCTTAAGAAAATGATGTTCTAAGAAAGTTTGTTTGTTTTTGTAACCAGTAGTAGGTTGAGTCAACGGTGGTTTTCAACCCCAGTGAAAAGAAATTTCAGAGGCATGATAAAAAAATATTATGTTTATGTGGTTTTGTTCCGTAAAGCTCATTCATTCCAAACTCAAATGTTAAAAGAAAAAATCTTTTGAATGACATACAAATGTTCTAAGAACTTTTGTCAAATGTAGAAAAACATGATAAAGTGGGAGAGATAAAGCTAAAGTCAAATTTTGCTTCATAGATTCGTTTTAGAGTAGTGAGTGGTCGAATGGTATTTTTTTGCCATCTGAACCCCATTGAGGAGAATTACTTTTGCCTGATTCTATGAAGGAGGTCATTGTTGTGGTGCTCCCTAAGGCGGGCAAGGACAGACTCTTACTGGACTCATACCGTCCAATTTTGTTACTGAATACAGACGTAAAACTCCTTGCTCGAGTTCTACCTAATAGGCTTTCAAGGGCAATTGGTCAACTGGTCCATCGTGACCAGTCTGGGTTTATCCCTACACACTCAACTATGGATAACATAAGACATTTGTTCCTTAACCTGCAAGTAGCAGCTGATAACCTTGGCGGTAGGGCCATTCTTTTGTTAGACGCAGCCAAGGACTTTGACAGAGTGCAATGGCCCTATCTCTGGGAAATCCTGTCCCGGTTTGGACTGGAGGACAACTTTATAAATGGGGTGCGGGTCCTCTATCCCGAGCCTCGAGCCTGGCTTTGCATTAATGGCTCCTTCTCCTCCCTATTCCCATTACATAGGGGCATTCGACAATGTTGTCCATTATCCTACCTTTTATTCGTCTTAGCTGTGGAACCCTTGGCCATAATGATTCATAACAGCCCTGATATAGCGGGTTTCCGCAGGGGTCAGTTGGAAGACAAATTATCCCTTGATGCGGATGATGCGCTGTTGTACCCGGGAGACACTGAAGGTTCTGTAGAAAATTTAATGGAAACTATTACTACATTTGGTGAATTCTCTGGATTTACCATACATGGTCAAAATCTATTCTTATGCCTCTCGATCCACTGGTTTCACCCCTTCCCGCCGGTGCCTCCCAGATTGTGCTAGCTTCTTCATTCAAGTATCTAAGAGTGGTGGTATTACAAACCTGTCTGAATATCTAAAACTCAATTTAACCTCCCTATTGGATAAACAAAGGATTAAGTGTCAAAGTTGGTGTAAACTGCCATTATTGGTTGGGGCATGAGTAAATTTGATAAAGATGGTCTGGGCCCCACAGCTCTTATATATTTTTCATAACTCCCTTATGTGGATATCCAATCAATGGTTTAAATGTATTGATTCACAAGTTTGTGATCTTATCTGAAGAAACAGGCCCGTATTAGCTTGAGTACCTTGCAATATGGTAAGGATAGGGGAAGACTGGCGGTTTCACATTCCAAAATGTATTTCTTGGTGTCTCAATTGCAACAATTTGGAGGAGAATTGCCTTCACTTCTTGTCCCCTAAATACATCAAGAAGTAATAGGTACTTTATCCAGAGTAAATTAAATCTCATCTTAAACTGGCCATAAGCAAATAAAATCCCATCTTTCAAATTTGCAAGCTGTGGGTGGCTCTGTTGATTGGAAAGCCTTCAGCCGTGGGTGTTTGAATACAATAGCCAGCAGTTGAGATTCCCCGTCCATGTTGTTTAGCATGGACAGCACAAGTTATCAATCTCTCTTACTCAGTCCAAGGGGGCTAAACAAGAGAAATTCAAACGTGGATGCCAAGCCTTAGACGCTTGTCACTGGAACAAATGTGCACATTGAACGATTTCCCCTTTATTTCTGTTCTGGTGAAAAGTCTGAATTTTGGATTTCCTCTCACTTTCTGTCCTAAAAACAATGATCTGCAGTACAAATACGATGACATTCCACAGGGGATACAGCACAAAAAATGGGGTTCTATTCAAGCCTTCCCACACTCTATCCAAAAAAATAAAATAAAAGGGCTTTGATACCCACTAAATGCAACCTTTCAGAATGGCAGATAGCGGTCATGATAAGCACTGGGGTATTCCATCTCTTTAACTATAAACTTTAGGAATTAACTTTTTTTTTTATTTTCTCCCTATTTTTTCAGTTATTGCACAAATATAACACTTTTAATAGTATATTTAACAAACCATGCAAAAATAAAAAGAAGTTTAAAGAAAGAGTAAAAAAACAAAGGTTTGGCAAACAACGTGTGCACTTTAAATCTCACTTTAATGGGATATAGCAAGCATAACTGTTGACTCTGAATCTGATAATACCAGACATTCTCTGGTCTATAATATATGAGAAATATTTTCTTACTTCATTCCCAGATCACAGGACCTCCCAACATGGTTTAAACTGAAAGAGATAGTATTGTATCCAAGTTGCAGGCTTCCGCTTCTTGGTGTAAAAAGGGGGAAAGAGTTCACTGAGTAAAAACACACTGGTCTAATCTCTAGGTCTGAACAGATTAAAAGATCCATGAAGCCATTCAATATAAATATTCAAATAGGCAGTATATTAGATTATAAGCAGCTGGTCAACCATAACATTGACTTCTGGGCCACATTAAGGAGCCAGAAAGTGACTCTAAGAGTTCCGGTGTTATTATTCTCAGAGGGAAATTATAAGGCAATGTTTACACACCAATTACACCAAAAACAATAAATCTCCTACTTAATGAGGCCAAGAGAGATGTTTTTCTGTTTATAGAACCTTTTACTCATGAGACGAGATCTTTGTTTTAAGTGCAATTGAGAATACTATTGTTATGTTCTGGGTATAGACCTCTTCTGTGTTTAATGTTGCTCCAAGCCCAAATTATGTGTGTTGTTCACCCCTAGAAGATACAGTATGTGAATGGCTATAAAAAGCCCTACAACTGTGCATAGTTGTTGAGATGAACTTACACATCCGGAAATTGTGCATGTTTAGCCTGTTTTACATTGCCCTAAAGTAAGACTATTTTGGAAGGAACACGGGAGTAAAGAGAACAGTTTGTGGAGACAAAGAGGGTGTAGCCAGGTCAGAACAGAAAGGCTGATCTGTTTTTTATTGCCTTAATCGCCCCTCTATTTGTCTCATTGTTACGGAGACTGAACAGGAGGGAAAATACAACATTTTGAGCTACCACTGGAAAAGGAATAAACAGAAAACCTTTTAATGGGCAACACTTGTTTTGCTGAGAACTAAGGATTTTTATTTTTATTTGTAGACCTTTACTATTGCTTCCTGTTGTGTTTACAGGCCAATACGTGAAGTTAACCTGTTGGGATGACTACTGTCCATCAGAGAGTTTTCCTTATTTTGGAGAGATTTATTACTTTCTGTAATGTCTACAGTACAGAAAGGGTTGTAAAAACTTCCTCAATGGGACACAGGTGGCAAAAAACTCTTCTCTGCTTTATTTGAACTAAAGCTGGCCAAACACCTATCGAAATCTGGCCAGTCCAGATATAAATTAGTGCGTGAGTCCCCTTGCTCGACAGAAGTTGACTCTTAATCGTTCTTTGTCAACAGGAACAGGTTGGAAAATTCTTCATCGATAGGCTAAAGGAACACTAGGTCTAGGGTCCTAACTGGGTGGCTACCAGAGACTCTAAATGTATTCAAGGCACCACATCCCTATTAGACATATATGAAGAAAAATTGTTTTTGGGGTACACATGGGACTTTCTTGGTACCATAGAAAAAAACACACCATAACTACAGTGTATATAAAAAATACAAAATGTATTACTTGTTATTAAAAATATCCATTAAAATACTTTTAATTATTTATCTAACCCCTTGAGTTCCTGCATGATAGTGGGTCCATAAAGCCATTGGAATTAAACAATACCTACTGATCTCTTGTACCCTAGTATCTCACAGTGGCCTCAATATCCCAAGCATAGAAAACAGTCCTATATGACAAGCAAAAGAAAAAACAAAAAACACAATGCTTGATAGTGGTTGATTATGTGAACCTTAGGACCAATAGATATTGTACATCAATAGCTTGTGCCCACAGTCATGCAGCGAAGCTCATTCTTTACATGTTTCACGTTATAGGTATCAACGCTTCCTCAGAAGATAAAGGGGTATAGATGCACGCACTTCTTCAGTAAAAGCAGTTTGTAATTATAGACAGCTTGAATTAAGAACAAGATAATAAGTTTATTATAGATATAGATATCTATATATATATATCCATACCATTGTTTAATTCATAGTAAATCCTTATACTCCTGGTAGGGGACCCCCTAGTGGTGTGCTTACTCCCTATTGCCACCAATATAAACAACACATTTTGTTAAATGTAAGTTTTCCCTAGGGGTCCATATTATGTTTATATTTGTTTTTATTACACAACAAATATAACCACCGTTATCCCTCATTCGTGTGGTGATCCCCCAGGGGATGGTCCTCATATTCCTAAATGATACTTAATTTGTTACCATACCTATATATATATATCTATAGATATAGATATTATTTGAATAATAGAACAAGAATTAAGTTCGACAGATATTAATGTTTGACGAAAATGACTTCTTCACGCACGTAGATATGGGGAAATAGAAGACTCCTTCGCAACTATGGATATTGCACTTTGTACATTTCTTACTCGAAG
>BLSH010103051.1:662679-674378 GCA_018402905.1 Glandirana rugosa
AGCACAGCTAAATGCAGCCGCATGTAAACGCAAGTAATCGCTGCTAATCGCAATGTACAACTGCAAGTGATGCCTGTGCCCGGAGTCTTGGAATTTCAAAATAACAAAACATGCCTTTAACAGTGGCAGGGCAGCCGCCCATGTGAAAGAGGCCTTAATGTGTATCTTAAAGTTGTTCTAAAGGCTATTTTTTACTTTAATGCATCCCTAGATACTTACCTGGCTTCTCTCACTGATCCAGCACTGTCCCGCCTACAGCACTGCTCCTTCACTTTCTGGTTTTACAGGAGACACAGACAGCAGTGGGAGCCATAGGCTTCAGCTGCTGTCAGATCCTGAAAGGAGAGAGCAGGGGGGTTGTGGCCGAGCCACACTGTGTGTGTTGACACACAGCCCGGCTCTGGAACTCACCCGCAGGAAGAAAGAGCGAACAGTGCCTGTGGGGGGCCACCAAAGAGGAGGTAAAGTATACACTCTTGTTTATTTTAATTTAAAAAATGCATTTAGAATCACTTTAAGTCAAAAACAAGAGCCAAAACTTTTTTTTTTTTTCAAGCTGACTATACATGGTTCGTTTTTGTCTTCTTCAGTCCAAACTATCAGATGCCTCCTTTTACACAACTAAGTTAACAGAGGAATAGATAAAGGGGTATAGATGCACGCGCTTCTTCAGTAAAAGCAGTCTGTAATTATAGACAGCTTGAATTAAGAACAAGATAATAAGTTTATTATAGATATAGATATCTATATATATATCCATACCATTGTTTAATTCATAGTAAATCCTTATACTCCTGGTAGGGGACCCCCTAGTGGTGTGCTTACTCCCTATTGCCACCAATATAAACAACACATTATTTTTGTTTATATTTGTATTATACCTGGGGATCCCTTTTGAATGTAAATTGTTACCGCTGTTGAGGGTGTCCCAGCTGGGTCCATCGGTAAATTACTTCTATGAGCCCTTTGCCATTTGGTCATGCGGTAAATGTAGATTATGCAATTGGTGGTGTAAGTACCATATATAGTTTAATTAAGACTATTTGCCTTAACCAAATAAACATGGTATTATAGGTGCCAAAAAGCAGGGAGAGCCAAGCAACCCCAAAAAAAAAGGGGGGGGAGGGTAGAAAGATGCCACCAGGTAAAAGCCGCCATTAATGGCCTGTCTACAGACCTCCTATAAGCCCACACACCTAAGCGTCTGGACCGTCGTCACCTGTGGTTCCTTCAGGCGTCCACACCGCAAGAGCATACACAACGCTCTGCTGATGGCGCCCACTGAAGTACGTCCCGGCCGTGACGTCACGCTGTGGGTGCCGCCCACCCTCCAGCACCGTCTATCCGGCCCAGCAATGAGCTAATTGCCGGGCCGGATAGGCGTCGCTGGAGGGTGGGCGGCACCCACGGCGTGACGCCACGGTCAGGACATACTTCAGCGGGCGCCATCAGCAGAGCATTGTGCATGAGCAAAGGGCTCATAGAAGCAATTTACCGATGGACCCAGCTTGACACCCTCAACAGTGGTAATAATTTACATTCAAAAGGGATCCCCAGGTATAATACAAATATAAACAAAAATAATAATGTGTTGTTTATATTGGTGGCAATAGGGAGTAAGCACACTACTAGGGGGACCCCTACCAGGGAGTATTAGGATTTACTATGAATTAAAAAATGGTATGGATTCTTATTGTAGGATATAATCTATAAGAAGTATGTCCCCGCATCTGTGGCCATATGGTGGAGACAGGGCTGATGAGTGCGTGGAAATCAGGGCCGATCGCCATTCTTGAGCCACGAAGTGAGTCTTAATTGTGGAAATATACTGAATGATTCAATTTACTTATTATCTTGTACTTAATTCAAGCTGTCTATAATTACAGACTGCTTTTACTGAAGAAGTGTGTGCATCTATACCCCTTTATCTTCTGATGAAGCGTTGATACTTATAATGCGAAACATGAAAAAGAATGAGCTTCGCTGCATGACTGTGGGCACAAGCTATTGATGTACAATATCTATTGGTCCTAAGGTTCACATAATCAACCACTATCAAGCATTGTGTTTTTTGTTTTTTCTTTTGCTTGTCATATAGGACTGTTTTCTATGCTTGGGATATTAAGGCCACTGTGAGATACTAGGGTACAAGAGATCAGTAGTTATTGTTTAATTCCAATGGCTTTATGGACCCACTATCATGCAGGAACTCAAGGGGTCAGATAAATAATTAAAAGTATTTTAATGGATATATTTAATGACAATACATTTTGTATTTTTTATATACACTGTAGTTATGGTGTGTTTTTTTCTATGGTACCAAGAAAGTCCCAGGTGTACCCCAAAAACAATTTTTCTTCATATTCATCAATAGGCTGCAGCCAATCAGCTACACTTTTAGAGGTACTAGTGGTGGTGGTGGGGGGGGGGGGGTTTATTCCTCTGTTAACTCAGTTGTGTAAAAGGAGGCATCTGATAGTTTGGACTGAAGAAGACAAAAACGAACCATGTATAGTCAGCTTGAAAAAAAAAAAAAGTTTTGGCTCTTGTTTTTGACTTAAAGTGATTCTAAATGCATTTTTTAAATTAAAATAAACAAGAGTGTATACTTTACCTCCTCTTTGGTGGCCCCCCACAGGCACTGTTCGCTCTTTCTTCCTGCGGGTGAGTTCCAGAGCCGGGCTGTGTGTCAACACACACAGTGTGGCTCGGCCACAACCCCCCTGCTCTCTCCTTTCAGGATCTGACAGCAGCTGAAGCCTATGGCTCCCACTGCTGTCTGTGTCTCCTGTAAAACCAGAAAGTGAAGGAGCAGTGCTGTAGGCGGGACAGTGCTGGATCAGTGAGAGAAGCCAGGTAAGTATCTAGGGATGCATTAAAGTAAAAAATAGCCTTTAGAACAACTTTAAGATACACATTAAGGCCTCTTTCACATGGGCGGCTGCCCTGCCACTGTTAAAGGCATGTTTTGTTATTTTGAAATTCCAAGACTCCGGGCACAGGCATCACTTGCAGTTGTACATTGCGATTAGCAGCGATTACTTGCGTTTACATGCGGCTGCATTTAGCTGTGCTGGAACATTCTTGCCATTTCTGTTGCTTCCTGTTTTTCTTTCCTTGTTGCTGCTGCTATCCACAGGTGAAATAGTACACTGCGATTACCTGCAGTTATGTGCAGATAACTGCAATACCAAGCAGGCAGTTTGGGCAAAATACATATTGCCTTCTTTATGAGGTTTGGTATACTTTGGTAGGATGCCACTAAAGACAATTGTAGACAAAACTGTTTATTTTCTTCTTCATCTAGAAAGGGCTTGGATAACAGAATAAAACTGAAGATGTTATTATTTAAACTGCTTTTTTTATATAATGGTGAACACTAAGTAAATAAATGTCTACGTAAGAACACTGTCAGGAATCAGTGGCTGCTAATCCTGCAAATCGGGCTGGAACACTTGTGTCTGTGCGGAAGCGTGCCAGCATTGGCGCCAAACGGCCTATCTAAACCAGCAGCACCTTAGAGTAGGTGCTGTATGTACTACTGTGTTTAGTGTGTCTGACTTTTCTGATTACCTGTTCCTGTAACTCGGCTTGCCTGACTTTGTTTGCTGCCTGCACCGACCCTCGGCTACCCATGACCACTTTCCTGCCTGACCCCTTGCACTGCTGCTGCCAGCCCGTTAACAAACCTTGCTTGGACTCAACTACTCTTCTGCCTACTCCTTCAGTACCCTTCACCACCAGCCAGTAGCCGACCCAGCCTATACCACCACTCTACTTCTCTGCAAGAGCCACAGTGGGACATCTCGCACTACCATCAGTGACCAGTCCAGCTCTCGTGCCATCCTGCACTCCCGAACCACCCGTCTGCTCTATCAGGGGTTCCCAAATCAGAATCGTAAGAGTGGTTGCTCCCTGCACAAGTCAGACTCCACCACCAGGGGCATGACAAACACTCTGAAAGTTTGGAATAATTTCCCTCAGACTCTCTTGGGTAGAGTAAATATCTTTAAGATGATTTTCCTGCCACGCTTCCTCTATGCCTTACATAATTCTCCACTACAGACCCCTAAGTGTAGATTCCAAGAGACTGATTTCATCCTTACATTATTCATCTGGGAAGGCAGGGCAGCTAGAATAGCTAGGGACACCTTACAATTGCCCATTTTAGAAGGAGGTCACGCTATTCCTAATCTTCAAACCTATTATATTGCTTCACAATTGGCTCACGCCCATTGGAAGTTTTACCCTGAAACTGATAATGCTGCTGCAGCCCTGGAGACAGCATCCTTACTTTTTTGAATCCCTGCAAATTCACAGACAGTCCACCATGGATACAGCTAGTACCAGTGTACTGGCTACGACATTGCGCATTTTCTCCTTTCTAAACTACAGGCCTCTGGCGCGGTTCCCATGTTTTCCCCTAATGCCCCTCTATGGCACAATCCACGACTACCAGAATTCTATCAAAGGACTGATGGGCTATTTTGGGTTAGACATGGTGTGAAACAAACTACGCATTTATACTCACGGCAGCAGCTTAATTTGGCCTCAGTAATGTATCTTTACAACTCTTTGCTCTAGGAAAAATATTTTGTGACCCAACACACTGTAAAATGATTTCCACTTATTATTCTTCTTTACTTCATTCTAATACTGCACATCTTCAAAGTACTGAACCCCACCGGAGAGCAGATATTCCAGAACTCACAGAGGAAGTGTGGCAGGAACTCCTTCCCTTACAAGTTCTCACTGTCATCTCATCTAAGGATAAGGTTATACAGGCTAAATTTTATCTATCACATTATTCACTATGCCATCTTTTCCGCCTTGCTAGATTACCTAGATACTTAGCTAGATACCCTTCTGCTGCTTGCTCTAAATGCTTGGCAGTGACGGCACATTTTTCCATACAGTTTTAGGAATGCCCATCTATTAGGGTCTTTTAGTCAGAGGTTACGGCCCTTGTTAGCTAAATTATGCAACAACCTAATATTTGTAATCCATTACGATTCCTCTTCGGTTATATAGATGATGATAGTCTTCCCCAGAGCATAATTTGTTTGCGCTTGGCGCTTTTTTGCGCAAAGAAATCTATAACAAAGCAGTGGAAATCGTAGACCCCTCCCACTGTTGCTTCTTGGATAGCCTTAGTTAATCAAGCAATCCCACTCTATAAGCTGACCTATGAAAAGATGCCAAACTTCAGCGCTCACTTCATCCAATGTAATTTAGGTGATGCTGCTCTCCCTGAGCGGGAAAACTCCAAACAGTCTAAAAGCAAGCAAAAAGGGAGGGTGCAAAACGCCTAGTGCATTACCTTTAAAACACGGCACAATTTATTAAAAAGCCAAAAACATACTCACAAACATAAGAGCGAACAGCACATGTCATAAAGCTTCAGTGACGTGGGCATCTAGCCTCAGCGAATGGTTGGAAAGCTAACGCGTTTTTGGAGACAAGCCCCCTTCCTCAGAGCTGATCCAACACCATAAAGGCACTCAATTTATATGAAGCCAGTGGTTGCCCAAAAGAATTCTGTAAAGTTTGGTCCTCTTGTGTAGAATGTGCATGAACTCGATCACTTGATAGCTAAATTACATATCCAGACCACAAAAATTTTGTTTAACCTTGACTACTTCCATTGAGGATCCTGTTTTTTTTTTGTTTTTTTTTGTACTTTATGAGTCATGGATAATATTGTGATTGTACCCTCTTTATGCTGTGATCATTATAACCCGTATGATATACTTTATTATATCTTCATGCTATATATGCTCTTCCTATATTAGCTTCCAGTATATTGATTGGACATTTAGCATTTATGCTGCTCGCCATTTTTAGGTGAGTGTTGTTTATTCATATTTGTACCATTGTTGTTTGTGTTACCTTTAAAAAAATAAAACCACTTCTACGTTTTACTGCAAAGATATGCATACCTAGGAACCCCAGTAAGAACACTTAACGTCTGGCAAAGAGGACATGCTGAGAAACAGTTCTACCACAGCTGGAGAGCCACAGGCTGGCCTAATTCTCACTTCACTTAAGAAATAAAAGCTTCAGTCATTGTCTTTGTGAATGAGAAAATGTTTACACTAATGAATAACAGCCCTCCATTGAGTCACAATACTTCATAAGTGTGGTTTAAATGTTATTTTGTTGAGTCATCCAACTTCAAACACAATATTTGTTTGTGATGAAAAGCAATGAGCAAGAAGCCATGAGTCTTTGCTGTGGATTCAAAATGGCTACCACATGCAGGTTTGGCAGAGCCATCCATAAGATGGACGAAGAATGGACAAACTAATGTGGATTAATTCAGGAACCAGCATATTTTATAAGGTAAATTCATCTAGTTTCTAGTTGACTCTGGCATGATTCTTCTATTTCTCAAGGACTCCACCAAAGTTGGTGCCTGCCTCCTACTGCTAATTAAACCATAAGGATGTTGCATGGCTTCCGGCCAGGAAATGGAGTGTCTCTTTTGATTTACAAATAAAGCTAAACCCAAAAGGTAAATTAAGCTAAGGACATCGGTATCGCCTATAAACTTCCTCCAGCTAAGACTTTCCGCATTACTTGCTTCTTCCACCCCTTTCCCCTACAGCTAAAACTTTCCCTATTACTGCCTTCTTCCACCCCTTGACTTCACATGCCTTGTCCCACACAATCACTTCTATATCTATTCATAAGAATTCCCTGCATCAAGGATAAACATTTTCAGTATTTGCATCATCCCTTCACCCCTAGTATACTTATTGGAGCCCGATCTCAATCCAGTGTTGTGCCTGTCTGCAGCAGCTCTCTCCACTTCTCCTCACTCTCACAAGCTTTGCAATGGCTCCCGTTGCGGTTAGTCAACTCCTACGATGGGGGAGCGGAGGGCGGGAACAGTCCTGTGTGTCTACAGATGCAAGCAGCACTGCTCAGATCAAGCCCGCAGGTGTGCCACAATAGGAAGCGTCTTCCAATGGAGGAAGAAGCGCCAGCGAGGACCCAAGAAGAGGATACCATTGCGAGTAGGCAAGTATAATATGTTCATTTTAAAAGAAAAAAAATTGACTTTACAAATGCTTTAACAGTCTTCACACAACACTGAAATCTAAACTGGGTGGTCATAGCTCTAAAACAGTTCAAATCCTGTCTTTTTTATATTCCTATATACTATCAGTCAAAAAAAAAATAAAAAAATAAAAATAAACGAATACTATTAATGTAGTATGGATGATTTGTTTTATCCACACAGTGACATCTGAAGACTGAACTAGTACTGTGAAGTAGTGATTAATCTGCTGTACTCTCAGGAATTAGTGGCTGGGAGATTAGAATGCTCAGTGAAAGGTTTACTAAGCTTTTAAATCTTTTTAATCTTGTAAGCAAATTAAAGGCTCTAGGAAATTGACACAGCGGGCACAGATCATCAATCAGCTCTGCTCTATTTCTCTATGTCTGTACCTTGTAAAGCCACTTACGTTAAATGCTTTTAACTCAGCATAATTTACTAAACTATGTGAAATATCTCACGTGCATAAAAGGAAAAGTAGTTTTGGTTACAAGCTGTACTATCAAACATGGGGGTTAAAGGTGGCCAGTAATAAGGTCATTTAACAAATTATACCTTTCTAATAAGGAGGAAGGAAATACAAAGAAACATTTGAGCATGATTAACCACTTGACCACTTAAACCCCCTTAACAACCAGACCAATTTTCAGCTTTCAGCACTCTCACGTTTTGAATGACAATTACTCAGTCATGCAACACTGTACCCATATGAAATTTTTGTTCTTTTTTTCACACAAATAGAGCTTTCTTTTGGTGGTATTTAATCACCACTGGGGTTTTTATTTATTTTTTTTACAAAATTGTCATATTAACAGGTTACTTCTCACACACAGCAAATGCATACCACAAATTACACCCCAAAATATATTCTACTACTCTTGAGTATGGCGATACCCCATATGTGAGACTTTTACACAGCATGGCCACATACAGAGGCCCAACATGCAGGGAGCACTGTCAGGTGTTTTAGGGACATAAAATGGGGACTGATGGGGCACAGACGCGGCACCGATATGGTACTGCTGGGCACTGATATGGCACGGATTGAGGCACTGATATGGCACTGCTGGGCAATGATAGAGGCACTGCTGGACACGGATTGGGTGCTGCTGGGCACTGATTTGGGCACAGGTCGGGGCACTTATTTGCACAGATTGGGACACTGATTGGGGCACTTTATTGGCACATTGGGGCACGGATTGGGGCTGGAGATCTGTGTGAGCAGCGGAGAGAACCGGACATGATGCTGGTTTGTTTACAGTGATTGCTCTCGTCATTGGATGGAGCGATCACGTGGTAAAGGGCTGCTGTCATTTGCCCTTTACCACGTTCCGTGACCCGCAAACTTGGTGGGCACTGACAGCAGTGTGCGTGCCTCAGGGGGCACGCAATTCTGCGAGGACGTCATTGTACACCCTCCCGGAATTAAGCAACCGCACTGTAGCCGTCATTCGGCAATGGCCTGGTGGTTAAGTGGTTAAGAAGAAATGTGGAGTTAAATAGCATCGCTTTTTTCTGTCACAGCCACTGCAAAATATCCAGTGTCAGAATTTAAAGGTACAGTTGTATGCAAAAGTTTAGAAACCCCTGACAATTTCCATGATTGTCATTTATAAACATTTGGGTGTTTGGATCAGCAATTTCATTTTGATCTATCAAATAACTGAAGGACACAGTGATATTTCAGTAGTGAAATGAGGTTTATTGGAGTAAAAGAAAATGTGCAATATGCATCAAAACGAAATTAGACAGGTGCATAAATTTGGGCACCCTTGTCATTTTTTTGATTTGAATACCTGTAACTACTTCGCACCAATTAATTGGAACACACAATTGGTTTGGTGAGCTCATTAAGCCTTGAACTTAATAGACAGGTGTATCCAATCGTGAGAAAAGGTATTTAAGGTGGCCAATTGCAAGTTGTTGTTCTTTTTGACTCTCCTCTGAAGAGTGGCAACATGGGGGCCTCAAAACAACTCTCAAATGACCTGAAAACAAAGATTGTTCTACATTATGGTTTAGGGGAAGGCTACAAAAAGTTATCGCAGAGATATAAGCTGTCAGTGTCCACTGTGAGGAACATAGTGAGGAAATGAAGACTACAGGCACAGTTCTTGCTAAGGCCAGAAGTGGCAGGCCACATAAAATATTGGAGAGGCAAAGGCGAAGGACGGTGAGAACGGTCAAAAACAGCCCACAGACCACCTCCAAAGACCTCCAACATCAACTTGCTGCAGATGGTGTCACTGGGCATCGTTCAGCAATTCAGTGCACTTTGCACAGGGAGAAGCTATATGGGAGAGTGATGCGAAAGAAGCCTTTTCTGCACACACGCCACAAACGGAGTCGCTTGAGCTATGCAAACATTTGGACAAGCCAGATTAATTTTGGAATAAGGTGCTGTGGACTGATGAAACAAAGATTGAGTTATTTGGCCATAACAAGGGGCGTTATGCATGGCGGCAAAAGAACACAGTGTTCCAAGAAAAACACTTGTTACCCACAGTAAAATTTGGTGGAGGCTCCATCATGCTGTGGGGCTGTGTGGGCAGTGCCAGTACTGGGAATCTGGTTAAAGTTGAGGGTCGCATAGATTCCACTCAATATCAGCAGATTCTTGAGAATAATGTTGAGGAATCAGTCACAAAGTTGAAGTTACTCCGGGGCTGGATATTTCCACAAAACAACGACCCAAAAGACTGCTCAAAATCTACTTGGGCATTTATGCAGAGGAACAAGTACAATGTTCTGGAATGGCCATCCCAGTCCCCAGACCAGAATATCATTGAACATCTGTGGGGTGATTTGAAGCGGGCTGTCCATGCTCGGCAACCAACAAACCTAACTGAACTGGAGATGTTTTGTAAGGAGGAATGGTCCAAAATACATTCATCCACAATCCAGACACTCATTACAGGCTATAGAAAGCGTCTAGAGGCTGTTATTTCTGTTAAAGGAGGCTCTACTAAATATTAATGTGATTTTTCTGTTGGGGTGCCCAAATTTATGCACCTATCTAATCTCGTTTTGATGCATAGTGCACATTTTCTGTCAATCCAATAAACTTAATTTCACTACTGAAATATTACTGTGTCCTTCAGTTATTTGATAGATCAAAATTAAATTGCTGATCCAAACACCCAAATATTTATAAATGACAATCATGGAAATTGTCAGGGGTTTCTAAACTTTTGCATTCAACTGTAGCAATGACATCACCTCTTCCACCATTTGAGCCTAGGGCCAAGCACTAGGAGGAGGTCATACGATCCCCCACACTTGAGAGCATCAGGTAGTTTGCAGGGGCTGCAACAGAAGAAGGAACAGCAGGAAAGCACAGTGAAGGTTAAAGTGGTTGTTAAGCCACTAATATAAAATGCTCCCACCCCCTCTGTATTAGAACAATAAGTTCCACTGTGTCTGCGTTATAACATAAATATGCTTATCTGTATAGGTAACACACTTTCTTCCTACGATCAGTAGTCAGTTGTCATTTTTTTCCTCTCCTCTGGTCAGCCCAGAGCTCCTGAGGGTGGGGTCGAGCACTGCTGCTGATGTCAGCTGGAGAGAGAGCCGTGTATAGGAAGCTGGTGTGTTATCTATACAGATAAGCATATTTATGATATAACACGGAAACAGGGGAACTGATTGCTCTAATACAGAGATGGGAGCTTTAAGGCCTCATGCACACAGGACATTAAAAAAATGTACTAAAACATCAGTAGCTTTGTAGTGAGTTTTCAGCTATTTTCAGCGTTATTGCACTAGCGTTTTTAAGCAGTAGCGTTTTTGAGTGTTTTCTTTCTTCAATGGATCAGAAACGTCCAAAAACTTTGGCGAGCCACATGTTTGAGCAGTAACGTCTTTTTTTTTTTCCCCTCAATGGATCAAAAACGTTGGTGAGGCGCATATTTGAGCATTTTTACAGCTGAAAAACATCTCTCAGAACCCTCTGATCTTGGGTTTGTTTTACAGCTCAAAAACGTCACAGCCAAAAACAGCTGACACCATGTGTCCTGTGTGCATTCCCCCCCAACTATTTTTCCATCTCTCTCCCCCCCCCCATTTTTTTCCCTTTTCCTCTCTTTCTTTTTTTCTATGTACCTGTTCTGTCCCCTTTTTCTATGGTTATCTCTTATTTATTATTTTATATAAAGAAACAAAACCTAGGCATTCTGCCTGGAGCTTTCGGGTAGAGGTTCCTATTTCTACAGGCACCGAGACATCAAGGGCTGTGGTCCCATACTATCAGTACTGCGTCTAAGTATAGCATTTCTATTATTAATGCCATCACAGGCCTTTACCCGCCCATATACTGCCTGGAATGTAATGTGAATGGCTGTTTGCCTGTTATACCAGTAAATAAAGAATTTGAAAAAAAAATATGTCCTGTGTGCATGAAGCCTTAAATTTGGTTATGAGAGCAGAGAGGAGACACTACGTGCTGACAGGAAGAGGGAAGGGGAGGAGGGGGGAGGAGCTGAAGGCAGGCATAGGAGAATAGGAGAGCTGCTAGTGACAGACTGCACAGACCACAGGCTCTCAGGATCAACTAATATGATAAGGGGAGTCAGCACGGGGGGGGGGGGGGGTTAACAAACGCTTTAAAATGTTACTAAGCCCACAACAGTATAAT
>BLSH010103051.1:708747-744617 GCA_018402905.1 Glandirana rugosa
GGGGTTTCTGAAAGTCTTATTATTCTGCAATATCAAATGTATACCAATCTAATTTCCATGTTACCATATTGGTTGAATACATGTAATTTTTTCAGTGTTATGTTAAATGACAATTATTCTTTATATCGCAGTCAGCCCCTCTGAGTCTCCTGATGAAGCCCCCAAGGGCGAAACATGTCGAGCGGGGTTCAAGCTGACCTTAAGTAGGATCCACCTGGATTCACTTTATGATCTCACACCATATATGTACTATGTATTGGAATTGATGTATATGTGTTTCCGCAACAGGAAACATATCTCATTTTATTGATGTATGTAATTAAATAAAGTGGTTTTAGATTTTTTACTTTACAATATGTGTTTATTGGAGTATTATTATGGAGCACCTTTAAAGTCCTTGGGACCCTCGTTTGGAGGTTCCTTTCCCCTTCTTTTTCGTTTCCTAGATACATTTGTCTGGACGCGGTGCTCCTAACTTAAGGGCTCTCCACTTACTCAATACCCTTTCGCATCATACAATATAGTTCACGTAGACACCTTTGACACCTATTATAATTGGTTAGCTAGGATTTTCATGTGTTGGGTTACAAGTAACACACACATACACCAGTCAATTGAATAATTATTTTTTATTATTAATTTTTATTGATGTAGAGATAATCCTTTGAGATTAAGAGTCACTGTGGATATCACAGTATTGCACTAGTCACTTTAGTATTAGTAATTGATATAATATGTCTATTATTTTAATTAACAAATACATTTATAACTGCTTTCATTTTTATTAAAATTAATTTTGCCCATAAAGCATTGGATTTGTTCAGACTATGACAAATTGCAGATTCCCTAAGATGGTCATACATTCCTGACTCTGCATCACTTAGCAAGCCGATACATTCTGACAGAAAGAATGAATGAACTATCACAAGCACTTGCAGCTCATTAAAAACTACTAGCCATCAGCCGCAAAGGCTGCCAGAACTTGTAGGTTTCCATTCACAGAGCGCTGTGCCCTCATAACCCTTTTGAATTGAATTATATTATTAATACTTCTGTTGTTGTACTTCTCCTGTAGATCACAAGAGTGCAGTTCATTCTGCACCCCTATGAATTGTTTTCAGCAGACAGTGGAGAGCTTGTCAAGGCTCGGGCAAGATCACGACAATAAAGTCGGGATCTGCCCATAACCCTGGACCGCCACCTGGCTCAGCCTCTCAGCGTGCCGCTGAGTGTCTGAGCCAGCTGCTCCCACCCCCTCCACAGCGCAGCACTCCAGTGAGCTCAGAGGGGGCAGAGCAGAGAGCTGGTGACTAGTCACCAGTTCTCTGCTCACAGAGCTCTGAGAACCAAGCAATCAGCGGTCGTCTATCATTCTGTTCTCTGTCTTGCGGGGGACGGATGCTGCATCCACCTAGGTAAGTATGAGTTTGAAGAAAACAACACCTTCTCTTTTAACCACTTGCCGACCGCAGTCTGACTGCGACAGAGTGTCTCGTTATTGCAAACCGCCGTCATACGATGGCGACTGCGATAACTAGTGCTGTGAGCGCACGCGCGCCGCCGGAGGCACGCTCACTGCATCTGGGGGGGCCAGGGAGCGGGTATGGCGGACTCGATCGCCGCCGGCTACCCGCGTTGGCCCCACCGCAGTGAGAGAACGGAGGTCCGTGTATGTAAACACGGATCTCCGTTCTCATAGAGGGGGAAGGGTGGTGATCACAGGGTTCCTCTATATGGAAGCCGTGATCATCCCCTTTCTCCAGCCAGGCCAGCCCACACACGGTTAGAACACGCCCAGGGAACACAGTTAACCCTTAGAGCGCCCCCTGCAGGTTAACCCCTTCACTTCCAATGGCATTTACACAGTAATCAGTGCATTTTTATAGCACTTATCGCTGTATACATGCCAATGGTCCCAAAAAAGTGTCAAAATGATCCGACATGTCCGCCCCAATATCGCAGTACCGCTAAAAATCGCAGATCGCCGCCATTACTAGTAAAAAAAATAAAAATAAAAAATAAAAACCCCAGAAATTAATTCTCATTGTCCGCAAACGCGGCAACTTTTGCACAAACCAATCAATAAACGCCGATTGTGATTTTTTTTTTAACCAAAAATATGAGGAAGAATATAAATCGGCCAAAACCGATGGAAAAAAATGTTTTTTTTTTGTCAGTTAAAGCAACGCAGTGCCGAATTGCAAAAAGTGCTCTGGTCCTAAAGTGTGAAATCCTTCCGGGGCTGAAGTGGTTAAGTACCATTGTGTGAACAAGGCCTAAAAGGTACACTCCAGTCAAACATAAAATCATTTGTCACCCATCATCTAGATCCTGGGAAAGTTTTTTGGAATTGCCTCAGGGCTGACCACTAGGTTGCAAAGTACTGAATCATAATACAAAATAATGAAGTCCCATATACGGAAGTGCTATGAAAAACTTGCTTAGTATAGTAGACACACATTCAGGTTGAACTAGATGGACTGGTATCTTTATTCAACCTTACCAACTATGCAAGTATGATTGTAATGGATTATAAAGAAACAAAGAAAGAATATTATACAGTCAAACTGTGCTAAGAGAGGAAGTAGTCTGCCACTACTGATCCCTCTTGCTAGTTGCCTGGCTTTCTCTAGCATTACGGATTTTTTGGGATGACTGGTCTGGAGTGAGCATCCATCCAGCAACATCAGAACTCCTACTCTACATACAGGTTCTAGTCCAAAAGACTTAGCCAGACAATTAGAATTTTAAAAAATGAAAGGCAACACCAGCAGCCCCTGTATTGCTATATAAAATGTTCCATGGTAAACTAACTAGAGCAGCGTTAAACCCAAAAGCAAACATTGCAGGTTACAAATTCTTAGATTTGATGGCTGCATTATTTTTCTTTTTTGAGCTCTCTTATATTTTGATTGGGTGATTCAATCAGTAAGTCTGTTGTTTTTCAAAACAGACTCTCTTCTAAGGTATCAGTTTACAGGGATGGAACTAACCATTCAGCACTGGTAGGGGTGCTCACGATGACCAGCTTTCATTTATCTATGTAAAACTTTTATCTCAAAAGAAAAAAACATTTTTGATGTAACTGATAATAAAGTGTCAACTGCTGGTACATTTAACTTTCCCTCCTGTCTGACAATGCTGCTGTCTGTTGTGCCCCCTGTGCTCATTCATCCAGAGTGAGGACACTATAATCCTGGAGGTGTTTTACTGGGCAGATCGTTGTGTGAAAATAGAGGGGGGAAAAAGGTAACAAAATTAAAAACAGAAATGCAGTCACCACATCTTATGGTATTGTGAAAAATACTACATTTTTGGTTTTGGGTTTAATGCCGCTTAACCACTTACCGACCGTCAATCGGCAATTGACGGCGGCAAAGTGGCTCTGTAACGCGGAACGCGCCTAGTGAGCGCATGCGCGCCGCCGGAGGCGCGCCCGCACGCTCACTGTGTCCGGGGAGGGCCAGGGAGCGGCGGCTTCGATTGCCGCCGGCTACCCGCGATGGCCCCCCCGGGGTGAAGGAGCGGAGGTCCGTGTAAGTAAACACGGACCTCCGCTCTGTGTGAGGGGGAAGGGCTGTAATCATAGCCTTCCTGTACATGAAGGCTGTGACCACTTCCCTTCCCCTGTTAGGGCAGCCCCCATACAGTTAGAACACGCCCAGGGAACATAGTTAACCCTTAGAGCGCCCCCTGCAGGTTAACCCCTTCACTGCCAATGGCATTTACACAGTAATCAGTGCATTTTTTATAGCACTGATCGCTGTATAAATGCCAATGGTCCCAAAAAAGTGTCAAAATGGTCCGCCATGTCCGCTGAAATATCGCAGTACCGCAAAAATCGCAGATCGCCGCCATTAATAGTAAAAAATAAAAAAAAATAAAAACCCCAAAAATGAATTCTCATCATCCGTAAACGCGACCACTTTTGCGCAAACCAATCAATAAACGCCGATTGCGATTTTTTTATCGCAAATATGAGGAAGAATATAAATTGGCCAAAAATGGTGAAAAAAAATGTTTTTTTATATTTTTTTTTGGATTTGTATTTTAGCAAAAAGTAAGAAATTTGGGTTTTTTTTGCAAAATTGTTGCTCTTCTTTTGTTTATAGCGGCGATCAGAAATGATGCAGAGGAGATCAAATACCACCAAAAGAAAGCTCTGTTTGTGGGAAAAAAAAGGACGCAAATTTCGTTTGGGTACAACGTCGCACGACGCAGCGCCGAATCGCAAAAAGGGCTCCGGTCCTAAAGCTGGAAATCCTTCCGGTCCTTAAGTGGTTAAAGAGGAAGTAAACCCTGATGGGGTTTACTTCCTCTATATTCCCCTGCAAAGTAGAAACATAATGGGCTATTATGCGTCACTTACCTTCAAACGAAGCCTGCGACTGCGAAGCCAGCAAGGAGTGTTCATCTTCAGCCCCTCTTCCTTCCGGGGGCGCGACTCCGGCTCTGTGATGCCAGTCACGGCACAATCTCAGTGAAGAAATGGCACGGAGGCCGTTTCTGCCCTGCACATGTGCCAAAATGACGTTGGTACATCTAGTACACTGCATATCTCCTGATCCGTGCAGGTTTGAGAGATATGCAGGGCTCCTACAAGTAAGCCTTATCATAGGCTTACTTGTAGGTTAAAGTGGTTGTCACAAGTTGACAATCACTTTAAGCTAACCTAAATAGCAGATTTTAGCACAGTTGCCATGCTTCCTTGAAGCTGCTTTCAAATTGAACTCTGGGTGGGGATGTAAAAAAAATAGGATTTTTTGATTTACCGTAAAATCCTTTTCTCTGAGTTCATTGACAGACGCAGCCTCTTATTCATGACGCGTGGGGTTTATGCACCTTTTACCAGGAGTAGACTAGGCAAAACAAAGTTGCTCAGTACCTGGGACTCAATAGCCATGCCGTCAAAGCCAGCGAGGGTAAAGCAGGGTGCAAGATGGGACCCTGCGACAGTAGATCTTCGCAAAGCGGGAGCCGCCAGGGAATATCTGTTATCATCCGCACCAAGTTGGTGTACCAGGGACGCCGAGGCCAATCCGGAGCCACCAGAATTGTCGGGATTCCCTCCACTTCTATCCTGCGCAGTAACTGCGGTAGAAGTTTGAGAGGAGGAAAGGCGTACATGAGCCTGTACCGGGACCATGGGGCAACCAGGGCATCCGTGGCTACCGCCAACGGATCCCTTGACCTGCACACGAAGGTCTTCACCTTGTGATTGAATCTGGACGCCAGGAGATCCACATCTGGCGTGCCCCACCTTTTGCAAATCTGGGGAAACACTTCTGGATGCAGGGACCATTCTCCATGGTCCAGCGATTGGCGACTGAGAAAGTCCGCCTTCCAATTTTCTACGCCCGCAATGTAGATGGCGGAGAGAGCTGGCACATGAAGTTCTGCCCACCTTAGAATGTGGGCTGCTTCTGCCGCTGCTGCCGAACTCCCGCAGTGAGGTCAGGGTGATAGCAACATTACACTCCAGAGCCGGAGCTGACTCCGCTCGCAGGAGAAGATCGTTCAGGTATGCTACCACAGCAATGCCTCTCTGTCTCAGCAGAGCCAGTACCGGGGCCAGGATCTTGGTGAAGACCCGCGGAGCCGAGGCCAGACCGAACGGGAGAGCCCCAAATTGATAATGGAGGTCCCCTACAGCAAAGCGCAGGAAGCGCTGGTGTCGGACACAAATGGGAACATGAAGATACGCGTCCCTGCTGTCCAGGGACGCCAGAAAATCCCCCTGGTGCAGGGCGGCCACGACCGAATGGACTGACTCCATCCTGAATTTGCGTGCCTTCACAAAGTGATTGAGCGCTTTCAAGTCCAGAACCAGCCTGACCCCCCCTTCTTTGGCACCACAAAGAGGTTCGAGTAGAAGCCGCGGAATCTTTCCGACGGAGGAACTGGCACTATGACCCCCTGTTCGGAAAGCGTCTGGACAGCCTCTAACAGAGCTTGTCGACGCCCCGGAGGGAGTCTTAAATTTGATGGAAAGAACCTGTCCGGGGGCCGAGTACTGTACTCTATCTTGTACCCGGAGGACACCACCTCCCCCACCCACCGGTCGGAGATGCGAGCGGCCCACCAGTCCGCGAACCCCAGAAGCTGGCCCCCCACCCGAGAGACGGGAGAGGCAAACCCATTATGCGGAGGAGGACGTTTCCTCCGTCTTTTCTGGCTTGCGCTGCCAGGGCTGCTTACCGGTCCCAGAGGCAGTCTTGCCAGGCCGGGAGCCCTTGCCCGCAGAACCGGGAGCACGAAAAAAACGCTTCTGGCTAGAGGGCCCTGCTTGCGGAGTTCTTCTCACCGCTTGGGTTCTGGGAGAAATGTACTCTTCCCTCCAGTGAAATCCTTAATGATTTCATCCAACTGGGCCCCAAAAAGCCGACCACTCAGAAAGTGCAGGT
Source organism: Glandirana rugosa (assembly GCA_018402905.1). NCBI lineage: Eukaryota > Metazoa > Chordata > Amphibia > Anura > Ranidae > Glandirana > Glandirana rugosa. Next base: position 715,152 of record BLSH010103051.1, read on the forward strand.
CCGTGAGGCCCTTCTTAGACGCGTGGTCACCCGACCAGCGCCACAGCCACAGCAGGCGTCTAATAATGATCGAAAAAACAGACATTTTTGACAGCATCGGCACCAAGTCTAGTGCAGCGTCACAGAGGTAACAAAGCCCCTGCACCAGGTGATCTGCTCGTTGCACCGATTCAGGCGAATCCCCGCAGCCCCGAGCATCACTCCACTCCATCGCACACTCTGTGAGCGACTGTGCCACCATGACCGACGCCAAGGCCGGCCTCATGGCTGTCCCCGCCACCAAGAAAAGTGCCTTGGACACTGCTTCCGTCCGCCTATCGGCCGGGTCCCTAAAAGAGGGGGACCCCTCCAAGGGAATAGTTGTCGCCTTATTCAGGCGGACCACCAGCAGATCCACCATGGGGGAGGCCCATTTCTGTAACAGGCTGTCCTCAAAAGGGTAGCGCACAGAAAAACGTTTTGGCAGAGTAAAAGAATTTATATAGACAAACTGGTCAAAATACTGGAGATAGGGAAACACCTTGGGAGCATGGGGCGGCTTCTGGGACCCAAAGGTGTAGGCAGACACCAGTGACTCCCCAGCCTGGTCTAGCCATAGAGAATTACGGACGGCCATGACCAGGGCGCCCACCAGCGCCCTTTCGCGCGCCACCGAGGCCCCCTGGTCCTCTTCCCCATCCGATGGCTCCAGCTCCCCATCCGAGAGCTCCACGGGGGTCCCTGTGACCACAGAGCCCCCTTCCGGCTCCGAGTCGTCCTCCGAAGATTGAGGAGGGGGCGGATGCTTCTTGGGCCCCCCCACCCAGCTTGGTTCCCCTGGGCGAAGAATTCTTCCAAAATTGAAGTCAATTGATCCAGGGGAACCAGAGATCCCAGCGCTGCTTGAGCCTCAGCGGACCCCTCCGGAGAAGCCACAGCCGGTTCAGCCGCCATCCCCGGGACACTTATGAGGCCTACCGGCCATATGCCCCCACAATACACCCCACACAATGCCCCACAGAATGACCGGGACTGCCCAGCAGGACCCAGCACCACCGCGCCAGCACCCCAGGGAGAGAACCAGCGGTACTTGCTGAAAACACTGCCCTCCTGCTGCGCTTGATAAGAGGCTGCCCTGCCTGCCGATGCCGCTGCTGCTGCCGTCCCAAGCACCAACCAGGAAGAGAGAGAAGTGGCGCCAACACACACATGTTATCTCCTATTCAGGGAGACCAACCAAAAACGGCCACCAAGAGGCCAAAACCGCTTCCAAAATGGCCGCAGGTGCGGCAAAATGGCGGCCAGCCGCGACCCCATAAAAATAGCGGCCGGCACCGCCAAAATGGCTGTAAACACCACGTGGCACAAGGGACCAGTGCGAGCAGGGTGGCGGCGGATGCGTGGAGGTGCGTGCGGGTGAGCGGACGGGCGCGCGGAGGGGAGAGGGTAGTTAGAGAAAGGTAGGGAAAACACCCGCACCTGAACCCCCTACCGGAACAGGCACCGCTAGCCACCCCCCCTCCGCCCCCAGGGGGGGGTGTCACTCACCCTTCCAGACAGGAGTAGCGGGTAGCCACCCAGAGAAGACCTTCCTCCCCCCAGGTGGGGAGGGATGCTGCTGGCCATGCGACCCCTGGAGCGAGCAGCAGCCCGGTCACTAGGTATGCAGATGGGGCGTTTAACCCACCGCCCCCCGCACGGAACGGGTACGATGCGGAGGACCCCGCTAAAGCTAAGGGTGGCTCGCATCCGTCAGCCGTGCTGGGGAGATGTCATGACAAGGGATATCCGCATGTTCCCCAGCCAGCTACTTGATTGCAGTCTTCATCAGAAGGCTTGCGCAAAAGCAAAACAGAAAAAACAAAAAAATAGGGGAACCGCAGATCCCAGTAGGGAACCAGGTCTAACTCCTTGCACTAGGCAAAAAAAAATTATATGCTATGCAGGGCTGAGGAGTTATATACTGAGTGAGGACGGCCCCCTGGGAGGGGCCAGCTTTGCTTTTCTGAACTTCGTTCTGCCTAGTCTACTCCTGGTAAAAGGTGCATAAACCCCACATGTCATGAAGAGGCTGCGTCTGTCAATGAACGTAAGAGAAAAACATCCTGCAGTTAAGGTTTACATCGTGATGTGTTTTTGAAAAAAAAAGGACTCTAGTCCATGTCACCATTTTTTTGAAAATAAATTAAATAAGACCCAAATACCTCTAAATTCTTACTTCTGTGCTCACGATAGGCATAGTCTGGTGTCTACTATCTCCAGGTATGTGGTGTGGGAGGGTCCCCCTTCAAGTACGCATGTTGCTCATTGGGGACCTCACAGAGTCCTGAAGACATTAAGCAGCAGATGTCAGAGTCAAAAATAAGAGACCTGACTGCGACATTAGGTCACCGGTCTCCACTAGCAGAAGGGGTGTTGTGGAGGGTCATGTGACAGAGGACTAAGGAAACAAAAAAATGTTGTTACAAGTACTGGGAAGGATTGATTTTTCAAACAGATGTGCTTTTAGTAAGAAAGATTACTGGTGACTGTGTATAGTGTCAATCAATAAGCTGAAGAACATTTTAGAGAACATAAATATACTTTTAAGTTGTCCATTGTTTACATTTGGCTGGATTTCCATAATGCTTATCTGAAGGGTTCAGATATTGATTGTGCATGCAAGGTTGCGCCCAATAATCTCTTCACATACAAATGTGCTGTACAGATTTCCAGTTAGGAGCGAACAGCTGTGAACAATAAGGATGGCTCAATGACTGTACATTAGAACACCGGCATCATTATAGAGAGCTATTAATCAGAAAGGACAGCCTTTTCTCAGAATTCCACCTACAATAGAATACACATGTCGACCTGCCAAGGCCGCAGGAGCATCTCCTGGCACTGGGCCCCTGCCAATATCTTGTGGCTATAACCTTCCCTGTGCCACATGAGATTTTGAACGACGATCTAAGGAGCAGGAGTAGAGTGTTATACAGTAGATTGTTCATGGTCACCTCCTGTGAGGAACATACAGTCTGCTGATTCAATACATGTGTGCTCTTCTGTTGCTGGCAAAGAGTGCAGGGGCACCTATAAGGAAGGTTAGTGCAAACTCATCTAGTATTAAAAGATTACCAGCTTCTGCCACCACGCCACCTAGGCGGCAAATGGCTTCTAAAGAAATAGGCTGAGTTGTGCTAAATTTAAAGAATAGCGCTGTGAAAACAAACGGCTTTTATAAGATGAAGCACAACAAAAAGTTATACCCTAGGAAAGTGAAAAGAAAATCAAAGCGGAAATGAGAAACGTGTAGACATTTTGCGCAGAAAGATTAAAAAAGCAATTCAAGAGGATTTATAAAAATTAGTAAAGGAAAATTAAAATGTTCTCAATTTGTTTACTTTTTTGCTCATATTAACATATTTCTGAATCAATCTTCTTTGCATTATTTGTATATATTATATTGAATAAACAGCTAAGAGCCGGTTCACGCGGGCAACTTAGTCGCCTGACAAGTCACGCTTTATGCAGTGCAATGGAAGGAACCTTTCTAATAGAAGCGGCTCAAGTCGTCCCGACTTAGAAAAAGGTTCCTGTACCACTTTGGGGGCGACTTCAAGCAACTTGCATTGACTTCACTAACAGAAGTCACTTGCAAGCCGCTCTGAAATTGCGCTGTGCAGGGTCGCGCTGAGTTGCCCCTGAAGTCGGATCGCCTATGTGTGAATACAAGACTCTTATATGATACAATATTTGTAGAGATTTCTATTCTTTCTAATATGAAAGCCCAGGAGTGTTTATCCTTTGTCTGACTAAAACTTTCTACATATCTATATGAGCAAGAGAGGAAGCAAGTCCTCCCCATCACATTCTGCTGTGTGGTTTGAATAGTCCATTAAAAGTACGACATCAAGCTTGCCGACCGCCCTATAGCACATTTACTGCTACAAGGTAGCCACGCTGCGCAGGATCACCTATATACTTATACATCCTGGAATTCTGGGTATTGGGGGCGAGTGTGCGCCAGCAACCGGATGTCTGCCGGTGTAGCGACCCAATTGGCGACCACACAAATCTGGTAACGGAAGGGACATTCCGTCGCCGCCGTGCTGCTACACTCCACACTAAGCATGAGAAGGCGGCAAGCGGACATTTTTTTTATTTCTTATTTTTGACAGTAAACGGAGCTTACATACTGAAATACAGTATATAGACATACGTGACACTGTTTTGATGTTCAATTTTAAAAGCAGCGGCAAGCCTGCCGATCTTACAGCTTTGCAAATGCCACAGAACACAGCTGCTTTTAAAATAGATCATCAAAACAGTGAGACGCATTTCTAAATCCTGTTTCTCCTATCGTTCACTGACAGACACAGCTCCCCATTACGTGTGGGGTTTATGCTGGTCTCAATAGGAATTAACTAGGCAGGGAAAAGAACAGTTGGCCCCTCCCATGGGCCGTCCTCTCTTCCCACATAAACCCCCTCCATAGAATATCTCACCAGTCTAAATGCCTAGTTTGCAAGGAGTTGACCTGGCTTCCCTGCAGGGGAATTGCGATCCTGTTTGTGACCATTCTTTTTATTTTATTTTCTTGTCTTCTATCAAGATCGATCTACTATCAAGAAGCCGGTCGGGGCATGGAGTCCAGGGGCTCTGTACTTTCCCCGATCTGGCCGACTGATGCGAGCCAGTCCCGCAGTATGGGGACCCGCTGCATAGTGCCCATTCCGTGCGGGTGGCCTGGGGTGATCCCCACCTATGCCCAGCCCGGATGCGATTCGGTAGGGTGAATTCTGGCCTGTAGTGTGCCGTCCAGGCAGGGGCGGAAAGTCTGCGACTGGGTGGCTACCCATGGCGCTCGCGGTGTGGTGAGTGAGAGTTCCGCCCTTCCCCCCTTTTCAGAGGCGGAAGGGGGACCGACGGAAAAAATAAATAAATTATTTTTTGTCTGGGTAGCCGCCGGCAGGGGCGCGTGGAGCTCCTGCCCCCCCTTCACACGCCCCTTACCCCTGCACCGCACCCCGTCCGTCTGCGCCGTCATTTCCATTTTCGCCACCATTTTGCCATGGCTGCAGACATATCTGGCCTATGGGGCTTTCCCTCTAGCGCTCAGAGCGGCCGTTTGCGGTATGGCAAGTCTCTGTACAGGGGGATTCGGCCTCTAGTGTCTAACGGTGGCCATTTTGACCACATGTCTCTGCAAAAAACGTGTTTACAGCGTTTTCCCTTCTCTGTGGAGTGGTGGTGATAGGACGGCTCTTCTGATGGTCATCTGGGGTTACTAGCAGCACAAAAACAGCAAGTAATAGCTGGGCTCCCCTGTGGGTGCTGGTGGCAGCTAGGGTTGCCACATCGTCCCTTTAATCCAGGACACATATGAATTACACAGGTTCTGAGGCTAATTAAATGCAGATAAGGCATCAAGTTTAATTACCACCTTAATCAGCCACAGAACCTGTGTAATTCATATGTGTCCTGGATTAAAGGGATGATGTGGCACCCCTAGTGGCAGCGAGTGCAGTCCTCCTGGGTTCCCTGGTGCACTGTGGGGTGGTGGTGTGCGGCAGTGTGGGGGTGCCTCATCCTCTTTAGTACCACGGTGTGTCACTGAGAGGGGTCTGGGGGCAAAAGCAATGGCAGATTACTATGCTGAACCTGCTGAGGAGGCATCAGCGGTGGCGCAATCTGCGCAAGGGGCTTTTTTGGACCAGCTACGGGCGGTCTTTAGTGAATTTCTTCCCCGGGCGGAGGTTGTCCAACATCCCCCCTAGAAGCGCCCCCTCCCCCCCCTTTTTCATTGGGGGAGGATTCGGGTCCGGAAGTGGCCTCTGGGGTCTCAGGGACCCCAGTGGACCTATCTGATGGGGAACTGGGCCCATCGGACGGTGAAGAGGATCAAGGGGCGGCGGCTGCTCGCGAAAAAACGTTGGTCGCCGCTATTATCACTGGCATTCGCACTACGCTGCGAGTGAGCCAGGATGGTGAATCGCAAACTTCTGCATATGTGTGTGGGTCCTCTAGGCCCCCTAGGGCCCCCAAGGCTTACCCCTACGATCAATATTTTGATTGTTTTCTTTGCCGTGAATGGCAACGTCCGCAGCTTTCCATTTCGCTGTCAAAACGTTTCGCTGCTCGCTATCCCTTTGAGAAAAGCTTTTTGAAAAAATGGGAATCGCTTGTGGTGGACCCACCGATAGCCCTCCTTAGTAAGGCGACGACTATTCCTCTGGAAGGGTCTCCTTCTTTCAAGGACCTCGCTGATAGAAAAACAGAGGCACTTTTAAAATCCTTTTCCTGGTGGCAGGTTCTGCTGTGCGGCCAGCCCTGGCGTCCGCCATGGCGGCTCAACATCTGTCTGAGTGTATGGCGGAGCTTATGTCTGATCTGGAATGCGGCCGTCTGATGGATGCTCCGCAGAGGGCTGAGTTTTTGCTCCAAGGGTTCAAGTACCTTTGTGATGTGGCCGTTGATTTACTGCCGATGTTACCCAGGATAGCGATTTTTGCCATTATCCTCAGAAGGATACTCTGGTTGCATTCTTGGTCTGGCGACCATGCTTCCAAAAAATGTCTTGCTGACCTCCCTTTTCAGGGTGGACGGCTATTTGGTCCACGTTTGGATGAGATCATAAAAGACTTTACAGGAGGCAATGTACTTTTCTTCCAGAGCCCCGCAGGCGCGAGTTTCGCCGTAGACAGGGGCCCCCTCCCTCGGGTCAGAAAAGGTTTTTTCACGCCTCGAGCGCAACAGGTAAGGGGACCCGTCCCGGTAAGGTCGCTGCAGGGGCCGGTAAGCGGCAGTGGCAGCGCATAACCGAAAAGGCGGAAGACAAGCCCTCCTCAGCCTGATGGGTTGCCCCCACCTGGGTTTCGGGTGGGGGGACGTCTTCTGGGGTTCGCAGAACGGTGGCTGGCTCACATTCCCGATCGTTGGGTCCGGGAAGTGGTGTCCGCCGGGTACAGGATAGAGTTCAACACTCGACACCCAGACAGGTTCTTCCCATCAAACTTAGGGCTCCCGCAGGATCACCGGGAGGCCCTTTTCGGGGCTGTTCAAGCTCTTTCAGACGAGGGAGTGATTGTGCCAGTGCCTCCAGAAGAGCGGTTTCGAGTTTTCTACTCAAATCTGTTCGTGGTTCCCAAAAAAGGGGGGGGGGGGTGTTCGGCCAGTACTGGACCTAAAGGCCCTGAATCGGTATGTCAGGGCGCGGAAGTTCCGGATGGAATCTACCCGCTCGGTCGTGGCAGCCCTCCATCAGGGGGAGTTTCTGGCGTCCCAAGACATCAGGGATGCGTACCTCCATGTACCCATTTGTCCACGGCATCAGCGCTTCCTGCGCTTTGCAGTGGGAGACCTCCATTTTCAATTCGTGTTTTCACAAAACTGCTAGCCCCGGTGTTGGCTTTGCTGCGACAGAGAGGCATTGCAGTGGTAGCCTACCTAGACGACCTGTTCCTGCGAGCGGAGTCCGCCTCGGCTCTGGAGGAAAATGTGAGGATCACAATGACCTTGTTGCAGGATTTCGGCTTGTTACTCAACCTGCAGAAGTCGTCGGTGTCACCAACCAGTCGCCTGGAGTACCTGGGTCTGATTTTGGACACAGTGCAGGCGAAGGTGTTCCTTCCCCCGGCCAAGCTGCTGTCTCTGCAGTCGGCAGTGCGAACCCTTCTTTCGCACCGTCGGTTTTCATTATAATTTTGTATGTGGGTGCTGGGGCTCATGGTCTCATCTTTCGAGGCAATACCATACGCCCAGAGTCACACTCGTCTCCTTCAGTGAGCAATTCTGGCTCGGTGGGACAGGTCACCTCGGTCCTTGGGACCTTCTGATTCGTCTGAGCTCACAGACCAGGGCTTCTCTGACCTGGTGGCTTCAGGACTTGGCCCTGACTCAGGGGAAGTCGTTTTTGCCCCTCCAGTGGGTGATCATCACCATGGATGCCAGTCTTTCAGGCTGGGGAGGGATCCTGGGACAGCTGTCTGCCCAGGGCCGTTGGTCGGCACAGGAGGCTCGCCTCCTCATCAATGTACTGGAGCTGAGAGCAATCAGATTGTGCCTATCCCACTGGACAGTGAGATTGCAGGACCGTCCGGTCCGAATTCAGTCGGACAATGCCACAGCAGTGGCGTATGTGAACCATCAGGGCGGCACAAGAAGCCCAGCAGCTGCGGCGGAATGTCACATTCCGGCAATCTCCACCATTTACATTCCAGGTGTGGAGAACTGGCAGGCGGATTTTCTCAGTCGCCAGATGCTGGACCAGGAAGTGTGGTCCCTCCACCCGGAGGTGTTCAACCAGATTTGCCGCAGATGGGGGACGCCGGACGTGGATCTCATGGCGTCTCGGTTCAATCACAAGGTGGAGACCTTTGTGTCCAGAATGAAGGATCCGTTGGCAGTGGCCACGGATGCTCTGGTGGCCCCCTGTATGCATTCCCTCCGATAAAACTGTTACCGCGCCTGATCCGCAGGATAGTGGCGGAGGGAATACCAATAATCCTGGTGGCTCCGGATTAGCCTCGGCGCACTTGGTACGCCGATGTGGTGCAAATGGTGGCAGACGCCCCCTGGCAGCTCCTGCTGAGAGATGATCTTCTGTCTTAGGGGCCCATCTTGCACCCTGCTTTACCCTCGCTGGCTTTGACGGATTGGCTATTGAGTCCCAGGTGCTAAGAGACAGGGGAGTCGCTGACTCAGTGATTCCTACATTGTTGAAGGCTCGCAAGTGTACTTCTCGCAAGATTTACCACAGCACTTGGAAGGCTTATATAGCTTGGTGCGAGGCGGAGGGTCATAACCCTTGCTCTTATGTGGTATCCAGGGTCCTAACTTTTTTGCAGCAGGGCCTGAACAAAAAACTGGTTTTGAGTACTCTTAAGGGCCAGATATCAGCTCTGGCAGTTCTTTTCCAGAGACCTTTGGCTTCGCACTCGTTGATTCGTACCTTTGTTCAAGGTGTACGACATGTGGCGCCTCGGGTGAAGATTGCGTTGGCTCCTTGGGATCTGAATTTGGTGCTTTCTGTACTTCAGAAACCACCTTATGAGAAAATCAGGGAGATTTCCTTACAACTGCTCTCGCCGGAAGGTGGCTTTCTTAGTAGCCATCACCTCCGCCAGACGGGTGTCTGAATTAGCAGCAATCTCGTGCAAGTCTCCCTACTTAGTCCTGCATAAGGATAAGGTGGTCTTGCGACCCTCACCTTCCTTTCTTCCAAAAGTGGTTTCTTCCTTACACATTAATGAAGATATTGTTCTTCCTTCATTGTGCCCTCGTCCATCGCACCCAAAAGAAATTGAGTTACATGCCTTGGACGTAGTGAGGGCCTTAACAGGTTCCCCACCGCGCGCCGTCTTTACACGGCGGCAGTCGGGGAGCCCTGCGCGAATCGCCGTAAATAAGCGGCGATTCGCATTTGGCCACCAGGGACCCGATGTCCGCCGGCGAGCCGCAATGAGCGGCTACAGGGAAAAGAACGGGGAACCGCCGATGTAAACACGGCGGTTCCCCGCCCTGTCAGTGGGGCATGAGAGATCTACTGATCCCTGTCACTGGGATCAGTTAGATCTCTCATGCCCATGTTAGCCCAACCCCCCCACAGTAAGAACACACCCAGGGAACACACTTAACCCCTAGCTCTCCAAATGCAGGTTAACCCCTTCACTGCCAATGACATTTATACAGTAATCAGTGGACATTTAAATTTCTGATCGCTGAATAAATGTCATTGGTCCTAAAAAAGTGTCAAAATGTTCCGACATGTCCCCCCCAATATCGCATTACCGCTAAAAATCGCAGATCGCCGCCATTACTAGTAAAAAAAAATAATAATAAAAACCCCAGAAATGAATTCTCACCATCCGTAAACGCGGCCACTTTTGCGCAAACCAATCAATAAACGCCGATTGCAATTTTTTTTATCGTAAATATGAGGAAGAATATAAATCGGCCAAAAACGGTGAAAAAAAATGTTTTTTTATATTTTTTTTTTGGATTTGAATTTTAGCAAAAAGTAAGAAATTTGGGTTTTTTTGCAAAATGGTCGCTCTTCTTCTGTTTATAGCGGCGATAAGAAATGACGCAGAGGCAATCAAATACCACCAAAAGAAAGCTCTATTTGTGGGAAAAAAAAGACGCAAATTTTGTTTGGGTACAACGTCGCACGACCGCGCAATTGTCAGTTAAAGCGACGCAGCGCCGAATCGCAAAAAGTGCTCTGGTCCTAAAGCTGCAAAACCTTCCGGTTGGTAAGTGGTTAAGGGTGTATTTGTCTGCTACAGCTTCTTTTCGAAAAGCTGATGCTCTGTTTGTGCTGTCTGAGGGTCCGCGCAAAGGGTTGGCGGCCTCGTCGGCTACGATCTCTCGTTGAATCAGACAGACCGTGACCCATGCATACTCTGTTCGGGGCAAGGTTCCCCCTTTTCCGGTCACGGCTCATTCTACCCGGGCTGTTAGCACTTCCTGGGCTTTTAGACACCAGGCCTCGGTGTCACAGGTGTGCAAGGCCGCCACTTGGGCCTCGGTTCACACTTTCACTAAGTTTTATAAAGTTGATGTGTTAGCATCTTCGGATGCTGCTTTTGGCCGCAAAGTTTTGCAGGCGGCAGTGTAGGCGCGTCTGGCGCCTCCCTAGAGGTTCTGTTGGGTACTGTTGTTAGCGTTTGCCCACCCCTCTTTTTGACACAGCTTGGGGACATCCCCACACGTAATGGAGAGCTGCGTCTGTCAGTGAATTATAGGAGAAAAAAGGATTTTATTAAAACTTACCATAAAACCCTTTTCTCCAAGTTCACTGACAGACGCAGCACCCACCCATCTGTGCTCTGTTCTTCTACGGCTTGTGTACGAACTGGTGAGCTATTCTATGGAGGGGGTTTATGTGGGAAGAGGGGACGGCCCCATGGGAGGGGCTAGCTGTTTCTTTTCCTGCCTAGTCAACTCCTAGTGAGACCAGCATAAACCCCACATGTAATGGAGAGCTGCATCTGTCAGTGAACTCGGAGAAAAGGATTTTACGGTAAGTTTGAATAAAATCCCTTTATTTCAGTATGTAAGCTCAGTTTACTGTTAAAAATAAGTGTCAAATAAAGACTCCGGTGGGTGTGATAAGACGTCTGCTTGCCGCCTTCTCTCTGTATCCTTACTGCGGACGAGTGTAGGGTGTAGCAAGATGGCGGCGACGAAACGTCACTTCCGTTGCCAGATTTGTGGGGTATCCGATTGTGTTGAAACACCGGTACCCGCTGATCTTTCTGTACACAGGCAGATTGCCGTTCTGTCAGAAAAGGCATTGATCCTGTGTTTTTGTAAAACAGGGGCACCGATCCATGCCTTCTACTATAAGGCCTCATGCACACAGGATGTTTTTTGACTTTTTACAGCTGCTGTTTTCAGCTGCAGACCTTTTATTTCTACAGTCATTAAACCACTCCATCATGTTTTCCTATGTGTTCATGCACACATAGGCTGTTATCAACTGTTTTGAGCAGTGACGTTTTTGAGCTGTAAAAAAAAAAAACCAAGACCAGTGAGTCCTGAGAGACGTTTTTCAGCTGTAAACGCCCAAACACGCACAATAACACCGCTCACCAACGTTTTTGGACGTTTTGAATCCATTGAAAAAAAAAAACTGCTTAAAAATGCCAGCGGTAAAAAAAAAAGGCTCAAACACGCTCATTAACGTCGCCACATAAACGCTTAAAAAAGCTGAATAGATCACTGATAAGCTACTGACGTTTTTTAATGTCCTGTGTGCATGAAGCCTTAAAAGCACCTCCCCCCTACATTGAAGCACCAGCTAGGCACACATTTAACATTTTGATTGCTCCTGATGTGAACCCCTTCCCTTCCCAGCCAGTGTCATTAGTACAGTGACAGTGCATATTTTTAACACTGATCACTGCATTAGTGTCATTGGTTCCCAAAAAAGTGTCAAGTGTCAGTTAGGGGTCTGATTTGTCCTTCACAATATCGCAGTCTCGCTATAAGTCGCTGATCACCACCATTACTAGTAAAAAAAAAATAAATAAAAAGTCCATCCATATATCCCATAGTTTGTAGAGGCTATAACTTTTACGCAAACCAAACGATATACACTTTTTTAAATTTTTTTATACCAAAAACATGTAGCAGAATACCTATTGGCATAAATTGATGAAGAAGTTAGGTTTCTTACATTTTTTTATTGGATATGTTTTAGAGCAGAAAGTAAAAAATATATATTTTTTTTTCATCAAAATTGTCATTTTTTTTGCTTATTGCGCAAAAAATAAAAAAAACACAGAGGTGATCAAATACCACTAAAAGAAAGCTCTATTTGTGGGGGGGGGAAAGGCATGAATTTTATTTGGGTACAGTGTTGCACGACTGCGCAATTGTCAGTTGCTGTATCGCAAAAAAATGGCCTGGTCATGAAGGGGGGTTAAAATGAATCGGTTACAAATACGTAAGCAGTTGGGGTGCTAGCAGGTAAAGTTGTTATTTTCTCTGAGTGAGGTAAGTACAGGTTGCATTCAAATCAAGTCTAATCTTCTGACTTCTATCTGAAAATGTCTGATATCTGGTCATAATTCCTTTTCCACTGCCACCAGCATTTGCCAAGTGATGTAAAAGTTGCCTACAATCAAAACAGAAGGCTGGTTTAATGGATTAATCCAGGGTACAGGTATGCATTAATTCATTTCATGGCTTTCAGAGGAGCGCATCCCAATCCAAATGAATGAAAGTAGTTCCCTGGGCCTCCTATATAAAAATACAGAACTATAAAGTTTCAGCAACACTTACCAAGCATGATAAGGTTATCAAAGACAAATAGATAAAATCTCTTAACAGTTCTGCATATGTATCCATCACCTCCTCTCTCAAAGCTCTCCCATGTGGCAACACACCATGACATACATTTGAACTGTATCAAGTGCACTCAGGCTATGTACAATATTTGTATCCATCTCCCTAATCCATGGGATCAAAATACATTTCCAGATAAAACGAACAGGCAGGAAACCAGATGTAAAGACTGCGTAATTTGGAATATATTTTCTCTTAATTAGGGAAGATTAGACTGTCTTCTTCCTGCGGAGGCCCCCAGCTTAGTGTGCACATTGTCATTTTTCAGTGCTGCCCAGACCACCAGAGCTTTACTGCAGTGATCATTATGAATAACCAGATATAGTCAGAATGTCAGCTAGAAAACTGGGCCCAACGGCCTTCATTATTTACTTGCTCATTCGGGATGTGATGCATGTGCTTCTGGCTTTTGAAAACTGGTTTTGTTGTACCTGGCACAGCAGTTTCATCTCCAGAAACTGGCATGTTCACACCTATCATACTTGAACACTTATTCGGCTGAAAGATCAAATCCAAAGCAGCAAAATGATATACCGAACACTGAAGCTGGAAGATCAAACCCAAAGTAGTAAAAATATTTACCAAACACGAAAAGGAGCATCTAATAAACTCAAACCCATAAACTCAGCATGTACCTAAATCCCTAAAACTGACCCCAAACCTTACATGAAATTTACACTATAGAATCCATAAATCTGGTCAGAAAAACTATTAAGCAATGGTAACATTGAAAATGTTGTAGGATGAAAGCTTTTTTACCTATTTCATAGCGTACAATTTACAAGCAGTGAAATATTTGCACCAAAATTAAATAATCCTCCCATGATGTATAACCAGCCAACAGAACACTGTCCATTCCAAATGAAATTGTAGTCACCGCTGTGCAACATTCCCTTAGGCTCCATTCACACTTGTGAGACTTGTCTTGTGACTTTGGACACTAAAGTTGCCTGACAAGTTGCACCCTATGTTATTAAATGACAACTGTTAAAATATGTGTGACTTAAAATCGCAGCAACTTTAAAAAGGTTCCTGCTCTACTTTTGGCTGACTTTTATGTGACTTGAATGCCATAGACTGCAATGCAAACCCTCAAAAGTCACAGCGGAAATGTATACATGTGAAAGTTGTGCAACAGTTGTATATTATCACCGATCAAAGTCGTATTCAAGTCGAACCCATCCAAAGGTGAATCGGAGTTGCACAAGTGTGAATGGAGCCTAAAACTGTCTATACAAATGTTTACAAAGACAACACAGCAGAAGTAATATTAATTCTGTGGCAAATAAACACAATTTAAACATTTCCTACAAAAAACACTTTAACCACTTCCTTACTGGGCACTTAAACCCCCCTCCTGCCCAGACCAATTTTCAGGTTTCAGCGCTGTCGCATTTTGAATGACAATTGCGAGGTCGTGCGGCGTTGTACCCAAATAAAGTTGATGTCCTGTTTTCCTCACAAATAGAGCTTTCTTTTGGTGGTATTTGATCACCTCTGCGGTTTTTATTTTTTGCGCTATAAACAAAACCAAGAGCGACAATTTTGAAAAAAGAACAATATTTTTTACTTTTTGCTCTAATAAATATCCAAAAATAAAAAATAAAAAAAAATTATTCATTGGGTTTGGCCGATATATATTCTTCTACATATTTTTGGTAAAAAAAATTGCAATTGGCGTTTATTGATTGGTTTGTGCAAAAGTTATCGCGTCTACAAACTATGGGAATTGATTTATGGCGTTTTTATTATTATTATTTTTTATACTAGTAATGGCGGCGATCTGCGATTTTTATCGGGACTTTGATATTGGGGGGGACATGTCGGACATTTTTGACACTTTTTTTGGGACCAATGACATTTATTCAGCGATCAGAAATTTAAATGTCCACTGATTACTGTATAAATGTCATTGGCAGTGAAGGGGTTAACCAGCAGGGGGCAGTGAAGGGGTTAACAATGTTCCCTGGGTGTGTTCTAACTGTGGGGGGGATGGGTTGGCCGGGACATAACAAATCTAACTGATCCCAGTGACAGGGATCAGTAGATCTGCTTGTCCCCCTCTCACAGAACGGGGAACCGCCGTGTTTATATCGGCGGTTCCCCGTTCTACAGCTTTGCCAGCGATCGCGGGTCAGGAGCGGACATCGAGTCCGCCCGACCCGTGGGCACGCCCACGCAGCGTGCGGCAGGCGCGCGCCGCCAAGTGCGCGCAGGGGGCGTGTAAAGGGGCATGGACTCAGATCCGCGCTGTGGACATCTTTCGTCTATTGCGCGGATCTCTAGTGGTTAAAAGAGTGCACAAGACTACGGAAAACAAGTTGAGGTGACAATATAATTAGGCTTTGAAAAAACGGAATCAAATATTATAACTGCCAAATTAACACACTCACTATCCTGTTTTACCATACATAAGTCCCAGGGGCGTAGCTACAGAGGGTGCAGGGATTGCAAATGCTATCCGGCCCCATGCTGCAGGGGGCCCATGCGGCCCCCCTGTATGTAGGGCTGGTGCCAACTTGAGCCAGCATAGGCAGCTGGGTGGGTTGTAGTACGAGCGCCCGAGTGGGTGGAGGATGGTGTGGGTAGCAGAGCTCCCTGGTCTTCCGCACTGGCTACTAATCTCACTTTCCCACACCCATGTCTCTTCGGCCGGCTCCTCCGGTCCCTCTCTTCTTACTCATACAGCGCTGTTCGGTCCAGTGTCCATCCAGCCAGAGTCCCGCCCCCCACCACGAGTCACTCCATCCACTCCTTTGTAACAGAGCCCAGACAAAGCCCTCCAGAGCACGCTTCTCCTAAACATCCAGCACACAGAGGCATAGTGCACCCCTATGAGAGCCGGCTCCCCGGAGGATGCTACAAGCTTGTCTCTCAGCTCCGCCCCCCTCCTCTCCCAGTCATACACAAAGATCTCCCTCGGAGAGGGATGTGGCCTCCCATGCTGATCAGCCCGGTCTGTGCTTCTGGCGGGAGCCCAGAGGACCATGGAAACATGCTTGGACGGCGGACAGCCGCAGCGCAGTATGCATCCTATTAGTGCCTGTGCTCCATCAACCTGACCCTGCAGCGAGTGAAATCACTCATACCAAACTCCATCTGCCCGGGGGACAGGACCCTCATTTGCCCTGGGGACAGGGAGCCCATCTGCACTGGGGACAGGGCCCCCATCTGCCCTGGGGACAGAGAGCCCATCTGCCCTGGGGAATGACCTATACCCCACTCCATCTGCCCTGGGGACAGGGCCCCCATCTGCCCTAGGGACAAGGAGCTCATCTGCCCTGGGGAATGACCCATACCCCACTCCATCTGCCCTGGGGTCAGGGAGCTCACCTGACCTGGGGACAGGGACCCCCATCACCCACTTGGGGATTTGGGGGGTGTACCAGCGGGGGTCACTAGATGAAGGGGGGGTACATCAGTACCAGCATGGGGTGGCTGGAGGACAGAGAGGGCTCAAGCAGTGGCTTGGCTGGAGGAAGGGGGGGGGGGTCCAGCAGTACCAGTGCGGGGTCACTGAAGATGGTGGGGAAGGAAACAATAGTATCAGCAGGGTGGCTGGAGGCCCGGGGGGTACAGAAGTATCAGCATGGGATGGGTGAAGGACAGGAGGGGTCTAGCAGTACCAGTGTGGGGTGGCTGGAGGACAGGGGGGTCTAGCAGTACCAGTCCCTCCTCCTATCCAGCTTTTTTCCACTGCCCCCTGTGTGCTCTCCAGCCTTCCTGTGCTCTTTCCCGGACCTCCCTTGTCCTCTGCAGCTCTGCCGGCTTCCCCCGTCCCCCCTCTCGACGGCTGCTGTGGGGGATCTGTCAAGATGGAGAGCAGGGAAGGGGCTGGTAAATGTGTCTCTTTCTGAATGGAGAGTCAGTGATCCATACAAATTACCGACTCTGTCCATTCATAACTGTGGCATAGTAAACTGTATTTACTATGCTTCAGTTTATGAATGGACAGGAATCTCTTTACAAAGCTATTCCTGCCCATTTATTCTGTGTAGCTGAGGCTGCAGAGGAGGAGATTGAGGGCTGTGTCCTTAGTCCCCTTCTCTGCCTCAAAGGTGGAACATCAGAGGTCTGCTTAGGTTCCTAAAAAATAATATTGTAAGGAAAAATAATAAATAAAATAACAAAAGTAAAAAAGGACTGATACCAGTGGCGGAACTACAGTGGTCATAATTGGGACTGAGCCTTCACCACTGGGCTTGGAGGGAAGAGCCCAGGTTGTGGGGCAGAGGGGCCCTTCATGGTTTCTTGTACTGGGGTCCTGAAGGTTCTAGCTACGCCACTGTTGAATCTTGTGATTTTACAGCATCAAACCTTTTGGAATAGCAAGCTTAGGACAAGACCATAAGTCGAGAAGTCTACCTGCTATGTTTGAAATTCTCAGTAAAATATAATAATACCCAGTGTGTTAAATTCAGGGATATGGCTGGGCCAAAATCCACCCAAGTGGACCAAGAGAAATGCCACGGTTTGCCTGAAGTGATTCATGGTTGCAAATTCAGGAAATGCAACATTCTGGGTGAAGCATGGATGGATTTTGATAAATTTGGGGCAAGTGAAGAATTTTTGTCTCTGCTGCCTCTATGCCTCTAAGCTTATGTAAGCTCAATTTTCACTGTATAATTAGCAGGCTTGCACAGTAAGGGCTCATTAACACTTGGCATTGGACAGGCTTTTTTTAAAGCACACAGAATGCCAATCAAAGCCCCTGTCACTAAATAAAATGGTTAGCTTACAGTCCTGTTCACACATTGTGTTTACTTTGCTTCACTTGAAAAATAAAAACCCTATGTCGCTTTCATGGTGCTTCAAAGCATCTTCAAAGCCTCCATAGAAGTCTATGAGAAAGCCTGCATGGCACCTGCAGAATTTGAGAGGCTTTTATTCAGCTTTAACTTCGCTTTGTTTTGAAGGTATTGAAGGTATGAGATAACACACACACACAGTGCTTCTGCTAAGCTTCATTAAAGCTTCAGAAAAAAGTATCACTGAAGCATCAAAAACACATTGATTGAGCATGTTGAAGCGGTAGGCGCTTTACTATGTGTTGACGTTGAAGCAAGAGTAAATGAGCCCTGAGGTAGTTTTGAATGTATAAAAGTAACCACTTATGTTTTGAATATGAATCCGTAGAAGCATTCATCATATTAATATACAGGATTTGCGAAGCTTAAACAGTTAATGCAGCACTTTACAAAGAGGGTTTGGAGGACCCTACTGAGAGTTTACAATCTAAAAGCAAAAGATTGCAAAAAGTAATAACTGTGTGAGGATGAGTTGAATAATAAGTAAATAAAAAAGTAGATCTACAGTACATGTAATGTAGTAATGAAAACGGTATCATTAGCAGAAATCAGCATGGACTCATGAAGAATCGTTCTTGCCAAACCAATCTATTTAACCTTCTATGAGGAGGTGAGCTGCCATCTAGATAAAGGAAGGCCCATAGACGTGGTATATCTGGATTTTGCAACGGCATTCAATATAGTTCCCCATAAAGGTTTACTGTACAAACATAGGTCTGTCAGCATGGACCAAAGGATGAGTACATGGATTGAAACATGGCTACAGGGGCGAGTCCAGAGGGTGGTGATAATTGGGGAGTACTCAGAATGGTTCGGTGTGGAGAGTGGGGTCCCCCAGGGTTCTGTCCAGGGACCAATCCTGTTTAATTTATTCATAAACAATCTGGAGAGTGGGATAAACAGCTCAATCTCGGTATTTGCGGACAATACTAAGCTATGCAGGACAATAATTTCCCCGCAAGATGTGGAAACCTTGCAAGAAGATCTGGAAAAATTAATGGGGTGGGTGAATATATGGCAAATGAGGTTTAATGTAGAGACATGTAAAATAATGCATCTGGGGGCCAAAAATATGAAGGCAAACTACTCACTAGGGGGAGAGCCTCTGGGGGAATATAGGATGGAAAAGGACCTAGGGGTCCTAGTAGATGATAGGCTCAGCAATGGCAGGCAATGCCAAGTTGCAAGCAAAGCCAACAGGATATTGGCATGCATTAAAAAGGGAATAAATTCCAGAGATAAAATGATAATTCTCCCATTATACAAAACTCTGGTCCGGCCGCACCTGGAGTATGCCGTCCAATTCAGGTCACCAGTCCTCAGGAGGGATTTACTGGAACAGGAGATGGTCCAGAGAAGCGCGACAAAGCTGATTAAGGGGTTGGAGGACAATAGTTATGAGGAAAGATTACAAGCACTGAACAACTTCTCTCTGGAGAAGAGACGCTTGAGAGGGGATATGATTTCATTGTACAAATACAGTAATGATGACCCCGCAATAGGGAAAAAAACTTTACCGTGCGAGGGAATATAAAAAGACATGCAGCCATTCACTAAAATTAGAAGAAAGGCGTTTAACCTTAGATGGCGTAGAGGGTTCTTTTACGGTAAGAACAGTGAGGATGTAGTGGTTTCAGCAGGGAGCATGGATAATTTAAAAAACACTACTGGATTGCCAAAAATAAGATAATTTCTAAAAAAAACAAGTGAGTCTGCAAAACCAATTCAGTTCTTTTGGCCTCTGGTTACTTCCTCCAATATGGTTTCCTCATGACATACTAGCCACCCAAATATCATTCAAGTTAAAGCTTTGAGATGCCCAAGAGACACTTTGTTCTGTTTGTTTTTTTTTTTTTGCATGCAAATCAAACAAATAATGAAAGAGAGAAGAGAACACTTCAAATGACATTGTTCCCTGTTTGCACGTCTTGAATAAGCCCTGAAGAAATCCCAAATGTGTTCTGATTTAAACTAGCAACCTAATTAATAACACTTTTCAAGATCTTAGGCAACAATGGAACAGTATTCTGTAAGGCCCTTGGTCAAGGGTGAAATATTCTGGAAAATGCTCCTTCTGGTTCTTAGATAACACAGCGGGGTCTGTGGAGCAGATGGCACCAAGAAAAGACATGAGCAGCAGTGCAGTGGATTCTCTGGCTGCCAGTTATGGTTTTAAGGGTGCAGATAATAAGAACAGTGGAACTAGGTCTAGAAGATACAGTCCAGCCAAACTTACGCACATGAATAATATTTTGCCCCATTAAAGCTTAAAGCAATACTTTCGTGCATAAGACTTGGTGGCATCAAACTGGCATTTTAGTTTTTTGTAATGCACTGTAATGTGTTGGGGTGCGTTCGTTAATCATCTGTCAGAAAGAAGTGCAGGGGTTTCATCAGCATCTTACAATTCCAATCCATGAAGTAACCATGCTTGACATACTGCGGCAGGCTGGCCCTCCTGCGCGAAATCATGTACCTGTATGTGATTCTGTGCACTGGATCACCCGATGTCCACTGGGACCCGCCGATTGTTCCCCGGAGAGGCAGAATGGCAGTCTGCCTATGTAAACAAGGCCGACCGCCATTCTGTGAGAGGGGAAGATGGAGATCTTGTGTTTCTGCTAAGCACGGATTTCTGTTTTTTTCCACAGTCAAAGCACCCCCCCCCCCAGTTAGAATGCACTCCTAGCAAACATATTTAACCCTTTGATCCCCACTGATGTTAACCCTTTCCCTGTCAGTGTCATTAGTACAGTGACAGTGCATTTTTTAGCACTGATCACTGTAATAATGTCACAGGTCCCCAAAAAGTGTCACTTAGTGTCTGATTTGTCTGCCGCAATGTCACAATCCCGCTGATCACCATTACTAGTAAAAAAAAAAAATTCTATAAATATATTCCATAGTTTGTAGACACTAACTTTTGCGCAAACCTATCAATATACGCTTATTGGGATATTTGTACCAAAATATGTAGAAGATTACATATTGGCCTAAATTGATGAATGCATTTGATGTTTTACATTATTTTATTGGGTGTGTTTTATAGCATAAAGTAAAAAATATTGTGTTTTTTTTTTTTTTTCAAAATTGTCGATCTTTTTTTGTTTATAGCGCAAAAAATAAAAAAATGCAGAGGTGATCAAATACCACCAAAAGAAAGCTCTATTTGTGGGAGAAAATGGGACATTTTTTTATTTAGGCACAGCGTTGCACAACCACGCAATTGTCAGTTAATCTAACGCAGTACCATATCGCAAAAAAATGGCCTGGTCATGAAAGGGGTAAACCTTCGGGGGCTGAAGAGGTTAATTTTGGCCACAAAAAAAGTTAGGGCTTATTTTCAGGGGTGTCTTGTTTATTTATGGTATGTAAAAAAGCTCCTGTGTCGCCTGTCTTCTCTCCCCTCCCTCCCTGTCAGCATTATAAAAAATCATATAATCTCAAAAATAAGCCCTAGTTAAAGTCCTTGTAAAATCGTTTAACCACTTGCCGCCCGCCTGCCGCAGCGTGATAACGACAAAGTGGCTCGTTATCGCAAACCGCACGATAACTAGTATTGCGAGCGCGCGCTGCCGGAGGCGCGCTCGAGTGCTCACTGTGTTCCGGAGGGGCCAGGGAGCGGGTAGGGCGGACTCGATCTCTGCCGGCTATCCGTGATGCCCCCCCCCCCGCAGTGAGAGAACTGAGGTCCGTGTATGTAAACATGGATCTCCGTTCTGACAGAGGGGGAAGGGCTGTGATCACAGGCTTCCTGTATATGGAAGCAGTGATCACTCCCCTCCCCCAACCAGCCCAGCCCCATACAGTTAGAACACAGTGAGGGAACACAGTTAACCCTTAGAGCACCCCCTCCAGGTTAACCCCTTAACTGCCAATGGCATTTAAACAGTAATCAGCGCATTTTTATAGCACTGATCGCTGTATAAAGGCCAGTGGTCCCAAAAAAGGTGTCAAAATGGTCCGACATGTCCGCTGCAATATCGCAGCACCGCTAAAAATCGCAGATCGCTGCCATTACTAGTAAAAAATTGAAAAGTATAAAAACCCCAGAAATTGTCATCAAACGTGGCAACTTTTGCGCAAACCAATCAACGCTGATTGCAATTTTTTTACCAAAAATATGAGGAAGAATATAAATCAGCCAAAACCGATGAAAAAAATGTTTTTTTATACTTTTATTTTGGATTTGTATTTTAGCAAAAAGTAAGAAAAATTGTTTTTTTTTTTTTTTTGCAAAATTGACGCTATTTTTTTGTTTATAATGGCGATCAGAAATGATGCGGAGGTGATCAAATACCCCCAAAAGAAAGCTCTATTTGTGGGAAAAGGACTTCAATCTTGTTTGGGTACAACGTCGCATGACTGCGCAATTGTCAGTTAAAGTGACGCAGTGCCGAATCGCAAAAAGTGCTCTGGTCCTAAAGGGTGAAATCCTTCCGGGGCTGAAGTGGTAAATCCGCACTGTAAAAGGATTATATAATGTCCAGTGTGTATTTTTATTTAACATTATTGTGTAAAATACCTTATTTACAGCGCCACTCACATGACCTGCCAGAGCTCTCCTCTTCTCCTCCTGGCTGACGTCAGCGGCCCCTCTTTCTGCACTGCAGAGTGAAGGGCCGAGATTCCCGCTGATGTGAGTCCCACTCTGAGCACTGCTGAGAGAGGGGGCGCTGATGTCAGCTGGGAGGAGAGGAGGAGAGCTCCGGTGGGTTATGTGAGCGCCCAGCAGCTTTGTAAATAAGGTATTTTCCACAATAATATGACAAACACACACTGGACACTAATTGTATAATCCTATTACAGCGCGGATTACATGCTTTTACAAAGACTTTAACTAGCGCTTGTATTGCAGCAATCCTAGAAAATCACGATAGGTCTTATGCTCGGGGAAATATGGTATACAAATAGAAGGGGCATACAGGATTATCTCCTATCCCCACCTCAGTCTTTCCAAACACATTTTCTTCATGTTAGTCTCTGAATAACGCTCCTTGCTAAAAGTCAATTAAAAAAAAAAAAAAAAAAGACTGTTTTGGTGTGGCCTAGAGATGCTACAGGACTTTTTGAATATACCGACTGGCAGATCTTTAAAGAGGCATTGACAGGTGTCAGGAAGAATATCCTTCACTTGTTATGGGATAGATTAGCAATTACTAATCAACTTCAACCAGAAACCCTGGTTGAATACAGAGATTCACCCTCTGCTGAAAGCCTGAGATTCTGTGTTCAGGGTCTGACGATGCATTGGAATTCAGCAATACAGAGAAGTCTCATTATGAGTACAAGAAGGGCCATGGCTAACTATGATCCCAACACTCAGGGTCACTTTTCCACCAACAACCAACAGAGCATATGGAAAGGCATTAGGAACATCACAGCATTCTCCAGAAGAGATGCAGAATTTCTAAAGCATTCTTCTCTACCTAATGCTCTGAACACAATGTATGCTTGTCTTGAGGATTCCAACACCTCACCTGGTCCCTACAGAAAGTTACCCCAAAATGCTGCAGATCTGGATAATATTCAAGATTGGGCCCTAATGGACCATGCACACAGCTTTCAGAAGTGTAGATGGACATCCTTAATGTTGTTTTAAAGGCAAGACATTGTTTACCTTAATGCATTCCCTCCATTAAGGTAAAAATATCCCTTTAGTTGTGTCACCCCCTCACCTCCCTTTATACTTGAGTACCATCATAATCAAGTGTTGTGCCTGTCCACAGCAGTGCCAATCTCTCTCTTCCCTGACAGGCTCAGAGACAGTAGCAGCACTGGCGTTTCCTCCCTTGAAGGATTCTTATGTCAGAGTGCTTTCTTAGATTTTAGTTCTGCCTTCAACATTTCACAAACTCTGACAGATAAATCAACATTACTTGGAATGAGCTCAATTTTGTTTAGCTGGGTACTGGAATTTTAACAGACTCTGGCCTATTTGTTTACAATTCATATTATTTCATGTTCTTCGATCATTCATACCAGTTTCCCTCAGGCATGCGTCTGGAGCCGATTACTGTGATCAGTCCATGTACCGGCAGGGAGTGGAGAATATGAAAGTCTAGTGTAAAGTGAACAATCTCTTTATTAATGTAAAGAAGATTTTTATAGACTTTAGGAAGACTGGCACCATTCCCCTTCCTCTCTACATTGGGGTACAGCTTTTGGGGTGGTCCGTTTTTTGAATATTTCAGGGAATACATCTGATAATGTCACCTGTAGCACCAATACAACCAGCATAGCAAAGACGGTTCATCAATGCTATTAGAGATTGAAGTGTGCTTTGCTCCACATGGTGTTATTGAAGTCTGCTTTGTTGCACATGAACGGTCACTGCAGCGGTTGGTAAAGACTGTCCAGGATTATTGGCAACAATCTCCCCACCATCAGTAATATTTAAAACAGCAGATGCAAGAAGATGGCCCCCAATGGAAGGACTCTTTCCATCCTGCATACAGACTGTTTGTCCCCCTCCATTCGGGTCAGAGGTTTGCATCATTAGGAACACTGAAAAAACAAAAAAGAAGGTGCACCAGCCTAGTGCATTACCTTTATACACCATTTATTGATGAAATAAAAACAGGTATTATACTCACAAAACACTGTAAGGACAAGTTCATAAATACTGTATCTCACAAAAGTGAGTACACCCCTCATATTTTTGTAAATATTTTATTCTATCTTTTCATGTGACAACACTGAAGAAATGACACTTTGCTACAATGTAAAGTAGTGAGTGTACAGCTTGTATAACAGTGTAAATTTGCTGCCCCATCAAAATAACTCAACACACAGCTATTAATGTCTAAACCACTGGCAAAAAAAGTGAGTACACCCCTAAGTGAAAATGTCCAAATTAACCATTTTCCATCCAAGGTGTCATGTGACTCATTAGCATTACAAGGTCGCAGGTGTGAATTGAGAGCAGGTGTGGCAAAGAACTCTGAGGATCTGAAAAAAAATATTGTTTCTTCTACATAAAGCTGACCTAGGCTATAAGAAGATTGCCAAGACCCTGAAACTGAGCTGTGGCATGGTGACCAAGACCACGTGGATGTAGGCTGGCTCAAACCCTTCCATCTCTTCATGTAATTAGAGACAGACTTGATGATGTTGAGATCAGGGCTCTGTGGGAGCCAATCCATCACTGCCAGGGCTCCTTGCTCTTCTTTATGCTAAACATAGTTCTTTATGACATTGGCTGTATGTTTGTGGTTGATGTCCTGCTGCAGAATAAATCTGGGGCCAGTAACTCACCTCCCTGATGGTATGGCATGATGGATAAGTATCTGCCTGCATTTTCAGCATTCAGGACACTATCCTGACCAAATCTCCAACTTTATTTGTAGAAATGTAGCCCCAAAACTTCAAGGAACCTCCACCATGCTTCCCTGTTGCCTGCACATACTCATTATTGTACAGCTATCCAGCCCTTTGCAAACAAAATGCCTTTTGCTGCAGCAAAATATTTCAAATATTGACTCATCAGTACAGAGCACCTGCTACCATTTTTCTGCACCACATTTCCTATATTTTTGTACATAGTTGAGTCGCTTAGCCTTGTTTTCATGTCCTATCCTCTCTCTGAGAGAGTAGCAAGAAGAACAGTTTAGTATTGAAGATAAAGGTAAAAGAAAAAGGCTACAAAGATACCCATATTGAAGAAATATATTATAAATATTGGGCACTCAATGAGGAGGGCACCTCTCAAGCTTCTTCTAGGTTTAGCACAGGCCAAGACAGAAAGGAGATGGGACAAGTACGCTTTTGTTCTAAATATAATAAAGCCTTCAAAATACAGCGCATTCTTAGAGAAATTGAAGGATTTTGTGACAGGATACAGTGTTAAGTGCCAGTCTGTCCCTGTGACCAACAGCCTGGCACTCCAACTGGGTGTCTCCAACAAAACAGTGCCTCCAGCCCTCCAAACCCTTCCAGCAGACTGATAGCTAATACCAGCCCTTTACCCCAAGCATCATACACAGACAAGATGCAGAGGTAAAAACCAAAGGAATAACTTTATTGAACAGAAATACAGGTTTTTATACACTTCAAAAATAGGGACAGTCACCACAAACAATAAAAACAAATATTACACACTGGGATAAACGTCCCACAATGGTTAGGTAATGAGGTAAAGTTGATACAAGGCTAATCACATCATGTAGGAACTTCCAGGGGGACTAGCCAACAGACAGAAACTATAGGTGACTCAATTAACAATGGGAATTCACACCTAGGAGTTACACAATGGGGAAATTATACAATGGGAGAAAGACACTTAACAGTAAATGCATAGCACCTTAATAAACAGATTACACATAACAGCAGGAGCCCCCAGCGATAGGTTGTTTTGAGCTGATTATAATCATCTTCTTTGAGTCTCTGAGTCTAGCCCCACAAAACCCAGAAGCCCCAAATTTGTATCCAGGTCCTCCAGTTCTCCCAAAGAATAGATCCCCCTCAAAACCTAGGGCCCATAGACAGTAGGAAAGAGGCTAGTCTGCAGTCCCATCCGAAAGCCCATGTCACGTACCTGATCCTGAAGCCGAAATGCTGAGTGGGACCCCCTTGCAGCTAAACGCAGTATACCCCTGAAAGCGACACGGGGTACAGTGCAAAGAGAAGCACGGGTTACCAAATGCAGGTGTAGACTTGGCCTGGAGTGCAGGAACAGCAGGAGGATGCTGAGGTGGGCGTCTGTGCTGCAGGTAGATCTGGTAACAGGAGCGAAGTAATCAGGATACAAAGCCGGGTCACACACAGGAGATCAATAGCAGAGTCTGTTAGGCAGGCCAGGGGTCAAACACAGGAGAATTGTAGCAAAGTCCATTAGGCAAGCTAGGGGTCAAACACAGGAGAATGCAAGCCAGAGTCAGGAGCAGAGCCAGGGTCAAAAGCCAGTGGAGCAGAGCAGTAGCAGGTCCAAAGGGCAAGCCGTGTCACAACGGGAAAACACAGGAACAGAATTCTGGTGCAGGTGCAAGGGAGACTGAAGATGATCCAGTGATTTGCTGTAGTCAGGGGTTGCCTTAAATAGGGCGCTCTTTTGGCTCATTGGACGCGCCGAGCGCCCCGACTGTGCCTGCATTGTCCCGCAGCGGCGCAGTTGCGTACGAACGTTCCGATTGGAACGATCGTTCCAATCTCCGGAGTGATCGTTCAGATCCCCATTGCTGCTTCTCTGACAGTGCCCCCCCATTTCTCTGGATACTTGTTCTGGAAGGATTGGACCATGCGTGGTACATGTACATTGCTGGCATGTTACCAGGAATTATCTTCCTGTGGGTACCCCTTCCATTTGGCCAGGTATTGCACTTGTCTTCCTCTCTTTCTACAATCCAGGATGGTCTCCACTTCAAACTCAGTTTCACCTTCAACCATGATAGGAGGTGGTGGCACTTCCTCTCTTCCTGGAAAAGGGCTTGGCACTGCGGGTTTCAGTAGGGATACATGGAACACAGGATGAATCTTGTATGAACTGGGAAGAGCCAATTCAAAGGCCACAGGGTTTATCATCCTCTTGATTTCAAAGGGCCCAATGAATCTAGGTTCCAGCTTCCGTGAATGACAGGTAAGTCGGAGATTCAAAGCCGACAACCAAACTCTGTCTCCAACTTTGAATGCTGGGTTCTCCCTCCTTCCCCTGTCATGAAATTTCTTATAGCTCTCCTGTGCTTCTTTCATGGCCTTCTGGAGATGCAGATAATTTGATTGGAGGAAGTTGATCCTATCCTGTACTGCGGGAACTGATGCCTCTGGTATGACATTGGGCAAGAAGGAGGGGTGGAACCCATAATTGGCCCAAAAAGGTGATTGATTGGTAGCAGAGTGAATGGAATTATTGTATGCGAATTACGCACATGGAAGGAGTGGGGCCCAATCATCATGCGAGCAGGTGCAAAAACATTGCAGATATTGTTCGACTGTTTGATTGGTCCTTTCTGTCTGACCATTGCTCTGCGGGTGTTAGGCTGATGAAAGGCATACCTCGATGGACAAGGACTTGCAAAGATCTTTCCAGAATTTAGAGGTAAACTGGACACCTCTATCAGACACGATGTTGTCTGGTACTCCATGCAGCCTGACAATTTCTTTGATAAAAATTTTTGCTGTTTCAGAGGCCGTAGGTGTACCAATCATGGGTAAAAAATGTGCCATCTTAGAGAGGCGATCCACCACCACCAAGATGGTAGTGAAACCCTCTGAGGGGGTAGCTCAACTATAAAGTCCATCGAGACCTTCTTCCAGGGCTGCTCGGGGATAGGCAAGGGTCTCAACAACCCCCAGGACTTGGTGTTGGAGCCCTTGTTTCGCTGGCAGACTGTACAAGAACTGATATAGTTCTTACAATCCTGTTTCCAATTAGGCCACCAGAAGGAACGTTGAATAAGTTCGGCAGTCTTTTGTACCCCAAAATGTCCCGCAAGTTTGTGGTCATGGAATGTCCTTAAGATCTGCAGTCTTATTGGTTGGGGGACAAAAATTATGTCCTGAGCCCACAATAAATCTTCTCTCCTTGACAGCTTGGAAACCTCTGGCCCTGAGCACTGACTGGAAGCTTGCTGAATGGCTGATATCACGTCGGGCTGAATAAGGAGGAAGTTCTGTGACGACAGGAAGGTCTCAGGTTCTGAAGCCTCAGGGGTGTCAGGGAACATCCGAGACAAAGCTTTGGCTTTGCCATTCTTGGAGCCTGGCCTGTAGGAGATATGGAAGTTGAACCTAGGGAAGAAGAGGGCCCATCTGGCCTGCCGTGGTCTCAGTCGTTTGGCAGTTCTCAAATATTCTAAGTTCTTATGGTCGGTAAAGATCAAGATAGGATGGGTT
Source organism: Glandirana rugosa (assembly GCA_018402905.1). Taxonomy (NCBI): domain Eukaryota; kingdom Metazoa; phylum Chordata; class Amphibia; order Anura; family Ranidae; genus Glandirana; species Glandirana rugosa. Next base: position 743,603 of record BLSH010103051.1, read on the forward strand.
GCTCATTCCAACAGGTATCTCCACTCTTCCAGGGCAAATTTAATGGCCAAAAGTTCTCGGTCCCCAACATCATAATTCCTCTCCGGAGGGGACATTTTCCGGGAGGCAAAAGCTATGGGATGTAGAAGAGCTTCAGGTCACTGGCGTTGGGATAGTACTGCGCCAGTTGCTATATCTGATGCGTCTACTTCCAACACATAAGGAAGCGCTGGATCAGGGTGTTGGAGTACTGGTGCTGAAATAAATAGGGACTTGAGCTTGTCGAAGGCGATCTGAGCTTCAGGAGACCACTGGAACCGGAATTGTTGTCGGGTTAATTGTGTGATGGGTAGGGATGCACCAAAATTTCGGCGGCCGAAAAAGAAAAAAAATGCTGATAATGAATCCAAAAAAGGAGCGGGGTCAAACAGGGTCGCCCCACCCCGCCGGGTGCCGCACTTGTATCATCCTGCGTCCTCCCCTCCCTTCTCACAATCTCATGATGTGTCACGGAGCTGGATTAAATCACTGGGCAGCTCTGTAACAGTGTCCCGCCTCCTAGGCAGCCTCTGGACATTGTTACAGAGCTGCCCGGCATATTTAATGCAGCTCGTGACACAGCGCGAGATGCTAGCAGGCACAGACATTCAGGGCTGATCCTGAACACCAGAGGCTGGGAGGGAGGGTGCAGGGGAAGCATCTGATAAAACATGCCGTGCTGAAATTACATGCCGGTCACCAGAAAACTCATCCACTTGCTCCTCTCCTCCCCCTCCGATGGCTGCTCTGTCCTCTGCTATGTGTGTCACTGTGTGCAGGTGACTCCGTGCACATCACCTCCAGCATGTCTGCACTTTACTCCACACATCCCCTCTGCCACCCCTCCCTGCTGGCCTGTGAAAAAATGAAAGCAGCCAAACTGATATACTGCTCAGCATTCCAATCAATCTCTCTCTCTTTCTCTGTCTCTCCCTCCTACTCATTCTCTCTCTCTCTCTGTCTCTCATTCTGTCTCCCTCTCTCTCTCGCGGTCTCT
>BLSH010103051.1:848308-858462 GCA_018402905.1 Glandirana rugosa
GAATATGTGTAGACCGAAGTACATCGAGGAAGGATTGTTGAGGGTGAACAGATCAAAACACTGACAGAATCCATGGATGGCAGGCTTTTGAGTGTCCTTGCAAAGAAAGGTGGCTATATTGGTCACTGATTTGTTTTTGTTTTGTTTTTGAATGTCAGAAATGTATATTTGTGAATTTTGAGATGTTATATTGGTTTCACTGCTGAAAATAAATAATTGAAATGGGTATATATTTGTTTTTTGTTAAGTTGCCTAATAATTATGCACAGTAATAGTCACCTGCACACACAGATATCCTCCTAAAATAGCTACAACTAAAAACAAACTAAAAACTACTTCCAAAAATATTCAGCTTTGATATTAATGAGTTTTTGGAATCATTGAGAACATGGTTGTTGTTCAATAATAAAATTATTCCTCAAAAATACAACTTGCCTAATAATTCTGCACTCCCTGTATAAGGAACAAACACAGTTAGTAGATCAGATAGAAAATGTAAGTAAAAATATATTAGCGATAGCTGCAAAGGCAGATGCGAATGTTTGTGATCAGATTGAACAATTGGTGACTGAGAAGTATGTATTGGAGCAGAAGATGGATGAATTAGAAGAAACATGTAAACTAAAAGAAAGTTGTATTGCCGCTTTAAAACAGAGAGAGGTTGAGAATGAACGTATGATAATACTGCTTAGGAAGGAGCTACATGAAGCCCAGGCAGTCATAATGGAGTCATCCTCCAAACATGCAAAGGTGGAGCACTCTCAACATTCAGCACAGATAGAGGCTCTAGAACAGGGTTTCTCAACTGTGGTTCCTCCAGAGGTTGCTAGGGGTTCCTTGATTTCCCATTGACACCATTGATCTTTTTAGCTATCTGTAAGGGGGTAAATCTTCAAATGTCCACAAGTGTAAGGAGCATTCTTCCCACTGACTATCACACTAATGTGTCATGAGTTGTAGATACAGTAATTTTTAGCAGGGGTTCCCTGAGACCGGAATTTTATTTCAAGGGTTCATCTATGTTAAAAAGGTTGAGAAAGGCTGCTCTAGAACAACAGTTAGGGGAGCCTAAGGCTCTTGTTGCTGAAAGTGATGTTTGCTCTCAAGTGCTTTGCATGTAAAAAATGGGGTCACATCTCTACGTATTGTTTGGTGTCTAATAATAAAAAAAAAAGCCAATAAAATCACACTACCCTAAAACTACACCAAGGCATTATGAAGTTTATTCTTCCAGATGGGGTAGCCATCCAAGGCATAGAGTACATAGTTGTCCAATCCATGTCCCCTTTAAAAATGCTGAGATTACAAACTGAAAATAGTCAGTTAAGGCAGGAAAGACATCTGTATATGGATCAGTTGAATAGACTCAAAATGGAAGTAGCAGCGTGTTCATTAAAGAAGAAGTAAACCCTGATGGGGTTTACGGCTGGGTTCACACTAGTCCGATTCTCGGACCGACATTAGGAGCACAGGTCGCATTACGTCACAAAAACAATGATTCCCTATGAGAGCCGTCTTAACTGGTCCGACTTGTGTTTTTCAAAGTCGGACCGACTTTGAAAAAGGTTCACGTACTACTTTTGTTCGACTTTGATCCTACTTCAGCCAATTGAAAGGCATTGAAGTCGGATCAAAGTCGGATCAGTGTCTTCACCGATCTGACTTTGGCATGCGAGTTATGCTCTGGGGATCTTGAAGGGGAGCTCCACGCCAAATTTAAAAAAAAAATGGCATGGGGTCCCCCTCCAGGAGCATACCAGGCCCTTTGGTCTAGTACAGATTTTAAGGGGAACTCCCCACGCCAACAAACCGACGTGGGGTCCCCCCCCAAAATCCATACCAAACCCTTATCCGAGCACACAGCCCGGCAGGCCAGTAAAGGGGGTGGGGGCGAGTGAGCGCCCCCCCCCTCCTGAACCATACCAGGCCGCATGCCCTCAACATGGGGAGTATGGGTGCTTTGGGGCAGGGGGGGCCCTGCGCCCCCCACCCCAAAGCACTTTGTCCCCATGTTGATGAGGACAAGGGCCTCTTCCCGACAACCCTTGCCGGTGGTTGTTGGGGTCTGCGGGCAGGGACTTATCAGAATCTGGAAGCCCCCTTTAACAAGCGGTGAACAAGGCGTAACTGCCGAAACACGTCTGCTGTATTACTGTATGTGCATGGGCTACAGTCAATAAAATCATTGGAAGAAATTCTGGAGTGCCGACTCAATCACTGTTGGATTGTTGCTATTGCTGAATACGAGAGTGGGAAGGCTCTCATGAGTCAGAGCACCTGGACAAGGCGCATCCAGTCTATTTTGAATTCACCAGCAGCTGTGCTGTTCTGAGCGGTGTTTTGCTTGTTGAAGGCCCCCACCCTATGTAAATGAGTATGGGGTACATCGTACCCCTACCCATTTACCTGGAAAAAAGTGTACAAAAAAAACGCACTACACAGCTTTTTAAAATATTTTATTAAATCAGCTCCAGCGTCTTCTCCCCTCTCTGGCTCTTCTTTCTTCTACCTTCTGAGGGGTCTTCTTTCTTCTCCTTCTCTGTGGCGGCTTCTGCTCTTTTGCCAGTCTTCTCCACTGTCCTCTTCCCTCTGTTCTTCCGCTCTTCTTCTTCTCATGTTGACACGATGCGATCTCCTTCACGAATGCCCTCTCCGCTGTGTGCTGTGCCTTATATTGGCAGTGAGCGGGGCCACCTGCTGGCATCACCCGGAGGCTCCACCCCATGTGATGTCACATCCTGGGGAGGAAATGTGACATCACAGGGGGCGGATCCTCCGGGCGATGTCAGCAGGTGGCCCCACCCCATGACAATATAAGGCACAGCACACAGCGGAGAGGGCATTCATGAAGGAAATCACGTTGTGTCAACATGAGGACAAGAGAGGAACAGAGGGAAGAGGACAGCGGAGACGACCAGCAAAAGAGCAGAAGACGCCACAGAGAAGAAGAAGAAAGAAGACCCCTCAGAAGATAGAAGACCCCCCAAAAAAGCCGAAGAAAGAAGAACCAGAGAGGGGAGAAGACGACGGAGCTGATTTAATAAAATATTATAAAAAGCTGTGTAGTGTGTTTTTTTTGTACACTTTTTTTCCAGGTAAATGGGTGGGGGGGGCCGGCATCTGGGGGTCCCCTTGTTAAAGGGGGCTTCCAGATTCTGATAAGTCCCCGCCCGCAGACCCCGACAACCACCGGCAAGGGTTGTCGGGAAGAGGCCCTTGTGCTCATCAACATGGGGACAAGGTGCTTTGGGGTGGGGGGCGAGACCCATACTCCCCATGTTGAGGGCACGCGGCCTGGTATGGTCCAGAAGGGGGGGGCGCTCGCTTGTCCCCACCCCCTGGCCTGCCGGGCTGCATGCTCTGATAAGGGTCTGGTATGGATTTTGGGGGGGGCCCCACAACGTTTTTTTCAGCGTGTGTGTTCCCCTTAAAATCCGTACCAGACCAAAGGGCCTGGTATGCTCCTGGAGGGGGACCCCATGCCATTTTTTTTTTTAACTTGGCGTGGAGCTCCCCTTCAAGACCCCCAGAGCACAAGGCGCCTGGCATTGTCAGGATCAAAGTCGGATCCCTGTTCACAGAGAAACGGTCCGACTTTGACCCTATGTAGGACCGTAAATTGCACAGCAAAGTAGGATCAAAGTCGGACCGTTTTTTGTCGGATAGTGTGAACCCAGCCTACTTCCTCTATATTCCCCTGTAAAGTAGAAGCTTAGTGGGCTACTATGCATCGCATAGTAGCCCATTATGTGTCACTTACCTGCAAACGAAGCCTGCGATGACCCTTGTGCAGGCGGCATCCATCTTCAGCCCCTCTTTCTTCCGGGGCCGCGACCCCGGCTCTGTGACCGTCACTCCTGCCCGTGGGAGCCGCCAGTCACGGCACGATCCCAGTGATGAAACGGCACGGAGGCCGTTTCTTCACTGCGCATGTGCCAAAATGACGTCAGCAATGCTACTACACTGTACATCTCCTGAACCGTGCAGGTTTGGGAGATATGCAGGGCACCTACAGGTAAGCCCAATTATAGGCTTACCTGTAGGTTAAAGTGTTTGTCACAGGTTGACAACCACTTTAAAGTATAGCACTGGGGGAAACAAATCTTTTGATATTCATCTGTGGGCAGTTTGTCGGTGCCATGCCACATAACAAATTTGTTCTGACAAACATTCAGGGGAGAAGGGACAAAAGATTCAGATTAATACTTGCAATATAAGGTTTTTTTTCCCTTTTGGACAATTTATTGTTAATGCTGCATGTGAAAGACTTTTGCCCATCAAGATGACTTGTGGAACATTTTGCAGGAATCTCTCCTGTTATTTATGAATGTAAACATACTGTGAATACAAGCGCAATTGGAGGGTTGGAGATTAGGGAAGGAAAGTAACCTATCCAATCTATCAGAACAAGAAATGTAAAACATGTTTTTTTTAGTGCAGAATTAAAAGAAGGGAAGTATGTTTTTGTGTGTGGCATATATTGGCATAACCAGATTGATAGGAGGCAGGTACCCAGGAGGCTGACACTTAGTCATAGTAAGGAGTCTGTTGGCCGAACTAGGAAGCTCCAGATGGCACATCAATAGGGTGAAAATTTCCTTGTGGGGGCAGTATTTCAATCTTTTTTGAAGTTATTATGAATGCTAATAGTGTCCACTTTTGAGACACATATTAGAATTTGTAGGTCTATCAGATGTTCACTTTTGAATTTTAAACAGCTGCACTATCATCACGTTACAGTCTTCTCATATGAATTTGTGAATTTTTTTTCTGTACCAGATCATATACATGATATATTTTAACCAAAAAGATAGCGCTACACTATTCCCCTTGGTATTTAGTATCTCAATCTCATCAATCATACAGAGAGGTTCTCAGTTACGGGATATGTGGGGCACCAGAACTGGACGTGGGGGAGATTTGGCTGGTTGATGTCTCACCTGAGAGGGTGGAAACCTTGCACAGGTAATGCCAGTGACTACACACAAAGAAATGCTCCACTAGAGAAAGGGGAACCACTACAAATAGATCTAAGCTCTTCCCAAACGCTGACTACCAGGGTACAGTGTGCCTTCACCACATGCCACTTCAACGTCTCACAGTGGTTGATAAAATAGGATTTTTTGACTTACCGTAAAATCCTTTTCTCTGAGTTCATTGATAGATGCAGCCTCTTATTCTTGACATGTGGGGTTTATGCATCTTTCACTAGGAGTGGACTAGGCAGAACGAAGTTCAGCTCAAAGCAGACACAGCCCCTCCCAGGGGGCAGTCCTCACTTAGCATAACCCCTCCAGCCCTGCTCAGCAACTCCGCTCGTAGCAAGCAGTACAAACTCAATCACAGAGGGGTGGGTGCTGCGTCTGTCAATGAACTCAGAGAAAAGGATTTTATGGTAAGTCAAAAAATCCTATTTTCTCAATCATTCATTGACAAACGCAGCCTCTTATTCTTGACATGTGGGGATGTCCCAAAGCAGTGTCACAACGAGGGGTGGGCAACAAGAACAACAGTACCCAACAAAAGAGTTCTCCGGGAGGTGCCAGACGCGCCTCACAACATCAACTCTGTAAAACTTGGAAAAAGTTTGCACCGAGGTCCAAGTGGCCGCCTTGCACACCTGAGAAACCGACGCCTGGTGTTGGAAAGTCCAGGAAGTACTAAATCGCCCTGGTAGAGTGAGCCGTGACCGGAAAGGGGGGTTCTGGCCCCGAACAGCATATGCACGGGGTCACCATGTGACTTATCCAACGGGAAATGGTGGCCAACGAGGCCGCCATCCCCTTGCGCGAGCCACCCACCGCAACAAAAAGCGCATCGGACTTCCGAAACGAGGCCATGGCTGCCAGATACACCCGCAAAGCCCTGACCACGTCCAGGGAGTGCAAGGCAACCTCCTTAGGATGAGATGGGCGCGGACACAGCGAAGGGAGGACAATGTCCTCATTGATGTGAAACGAAGAGACCACCTTCGGTAAGAAGGAGGGAAAGGGGCACAAAACTGCCTTGTTCCTGTGCATGACCAAGTATGGGGACCTACAGGACAGAGCCACCAGCTCAGACACCCGTAATAGCCACCAGAAAGGCCACTTTCTGCGAGAGCAGTTGCAGGGATATTTCCCTGATATTTTCGAAAGGCGGCTTCTGGAGCACAGAAAGGACCAGATTAAGGTCCCAAGGCGCCAAAGGCGACCGTACCTGGGGGGAGACATGACGACCCCCCTGGACAAAGGTACGGTCAAGGAATGTGTCGCCAAGGGACGCTGAAAAAGAATCGCCAGGGCAAAAATATGCCCTTTAAGCGTGCTCAATGCCAACGTGTGATCTAGGCCTTGCTGAAGGAAGGCCAGCACCTGAGCCACCGAGAAAGAACGGGGGTTCCAACCCCCGCCTCGCACCAAGCAATGTAAGCCTTCCATGTGCGGTGATATATCTTCTGCAAAGTGGCCTTATGTGCCTTGTACACAGAGATCCGAGATGCGCAAGGTCCACCGGTCCGCGAACCATAAAAGCCACCCCCCACCTGAACCGCGAGTGGGGCGACCCATCATGCGGAGGAGGACTTTTCCTCCGCCTTTTCAGACTTGCGCTTCCAGGGACACTTCTGGCCCCCAGCGGGGGCCTTGGCGGGCTGAGAACCCTTCTTCGAGGTACTTGGCGCACAAAAAAACCTCTTTTGAGTAGAGAAGGAAGGGCCCGCCCTGCGCCGGGGCTCCTTGCCCCTTTTGGACTCCGAAAGAAAAGTACGCTTCACCCCAGTGTAATCCTTGATGATCTCGTCGAGAGAAGCCCCAAAGAGGCGACCCCCTTCAAAAGGCAGGTCCGTCAGGCCCTTCTTTGACGCCTGGTCTCCTGACCAGCATCTCAGCCATAGCAGACGACTGATGATGATTGCAAACATGGACAGTTTGGACAGCATGGAGGCCATGTCGAGGGCCGCATCAGAGATACTTTAGTCCCTGGATCAGCTGGTCTGCCATCTGCACAGGTTCCGGAGGAGCCTGGAGAGTCACCAAAGCCTGGTGCACAATAGTCGCCCATTCCGTAAGCCGCATAGCCGACCCTGCGACCAGGAATATGGCCTTGGACACCTCCTCAGTCCTCCTGTCGGCCGGGTCCTTGAAGGATGGGTAGCCCTCCATCGGAATAGTGGTCGCTTTGTTCAGACAAGCCACCGATGGGTCCACCATTGGGTACTTCCAGTTCTGCAACAGGGTATCCTCAAAGGGATAACGCACAGAAAAACGTTTTGGCATGGCGAACGACCCCTGAGGACGAAGCCATTCCTTGTAAATAAACTGATCAAAGTACGACAAATAGGGGAATGCCTTAGGCGTCCGGGTCGGCTTATGCGACCCAAAAGCGTACGGCGCCTCCGGAGTCACAGCCGGGCCCAGCTTCAGCGTCTAATGAACCGCTGAAACCAAAGAGCCCACCAAAGCCCGCTCACGAGCCGCAGTGGCCCCTCAGGTCTCCTCCTCTTCATCCGAGGGGTCCCCGAGCTCAATATCCGACAGCTCCATGGGGGTCCCCGACAACGCAGAGCCCCCCCCTCTGGCTTCAAGTCCTCCCCAGAGGACAGAGGAGGGGGTGGCCATTTACTCGCCACCCCGTGGTCACGGATCGGTTCTACCCCGGAGAAGTATCCCTTCAAGAGGGCCGTCAAAGTGTGCAGTGGGACCACCAGTCCCAGCGCTGCCTGGTCCCCACCGGAGACCCCTGGCTGGGAAGCCCCAGCTTCGGCTGCCATAGTCCGCACCCCGGATGACACCACCGGATTTTCGTGTCCCGCACCGCCCCGCAGTCGCTGCCTTAGGGCCCCAGAGGTTCCCAGGAGGACTCACCCACCGGCCCAGGAGCTGTGCTGCTGTAGCTGCCTGTCCCTCTGTTCGTGATCCCCACGTGTAGGAGCGCTCTTCCGGCCTGAATTCGCGCCAGGAGAAGCAGGGCCGCCCACCAGTATACAGCAGACCACACCAAAATGGCCGCGGTAGGCACTAGAGGCCGAACACAGCGGCTGGCCACCGCAAAATGGCGGCTGTTACATACATGTGGCCGGCTACAAGAAAATGATGGCCGTGCAAAACACATGGCCGGTTACAGGAAAATGGCGGCTGTGCGACCATGTGGCCGGATACAGGCAAATGGCGGCCGCTACACACAGGGGGACCCAGCAGGCAGGGAGAACTATAGCCCCGAGTGGAGGTGGGGGCAAACCGGAGGATAGGCAGAACCCCTACACCTAGGGAAAAAAGGGGGGCACCACCCGTCGCCCCCCTTATCCCCCGCCGGGGGGGAAAGCTCACCACTCTGGACGGGCACAGCGGGTAGCCACCTGAAGCAGTCCTGCCACCCTGCTGAAATGGGGGGAGCTGCCGGCCACGCAGCACCCGTGACATGGACACGGGGTGCCTGGTCCTAGGTACGCTGGCGGGACGTTTAACCCGCCGGCCGCCTTGCACGGAACAAGGCCTGACGCGGCTGACCCCGCGTACAGCTAAGGGTTGGCTCGCATCCATCGGCCATGCTGGGGAGACTCCATGGATCTAGAATATCCAGCCTGTCACCCAGCCAGCTGCTTGATTGGATTCTTCTATCAGAATTCTAGAAAAAAAAGAAAAAAATGAGTAAAGGAATGGGGAACTGCAGATCCCAGCACTAGGCATAAAAAGAGATGCTGAGCAGGGTTGGATGGGTTATGTTAAGTGAGGACTGCCCCCTAGGAGGGGCTGTGTCTGCTTTGAGCTGAAATTCGTTCTGCCTAGTCCACTCCTAGTGAAAGCTGCATAAACCCCACATGTCAAGAATAAGAGGCTGCATCTGTCAATGAACGATTGAGAAAACGTATTACCCTACATGTGCTGCATATACACTGAATCAAGTGTGGTCATTTTACCAGTGGCTTACTCCCAGAGATGTGTGGACACAGAATGAGGTTCATTCAGGACGCTTATTTCTGAGGAGTAAACAAAAGAGGAAGAATGTATTCAGCACTATATTGGGGGAAATAGGAGGTTGTGATGGGTGTTATTAATGAAGTAGATGTCAGTATCCTTAGGAGCAAACTCTCAACCATAGGTTCAGACAGTAAGTGGGGCTTTGTTACTCGGAGAGAGATTAACGATGTCCTTCGTAACATTCAACAAAGTCAAATAAATACCCAGGTTAAAGTCACTCAAGATTTGATCCACCATTTTAAGAGGTTGGTAGAGAGCGTGGTGGTACAGGGCAAAAACGTGTCATGGGCTCTGGCTTGCACACAGGGCCTGGCGGAATTATCAACCCAATATCAGGCTGACTGTGCAGTCAGTGGCCTTATGAGTTAGCTTCACAATTCAGTAAGATTTTACCAAAACATATGCTTACACTAATCCAAAGTGACGGTCTAATGCCCAGATGGGCTGTGCTATTTTGGATTATGAAAGGTGTTATGCTTCCTTGTTGATCCCATATACAGAAGTGCAGACTCGTTCTGTATATTCTGTGGTATAAATAGGCTTACTGACTGGGGATTCTACCTTGTTGCATCTGATGCTAAATTACCCACATGTGGTCAGAGAGGATGGAAGCTGGAGACAGGTTGATATTTCCCTCTGTCGAAGGCATGATCATGATGTCCTTTGTATGCCAGCGCAGTACGCAGTGGTGAACGAGAAATGTTGGGAAGAGGTTTCACTCTGTGTTGTGGAGAGATCATTGCTGGGAAGGAAGCACCTGGGTATTATTCGGGACATAGACGAGTTTGTTTCTTTGTCCTAAAGGATACCAATGTAATATTAGTCATGGAACTAGGGTGTTCCTTAAACCTAACCATAGCTTGAGGTGCATGGTATACCCTGGGCATGGTCTCTGAAATCCAGGCACAGGGATGAATTTTGTGGAAGGTCTCACACTTTTCTATGCAAGTTGAGGGACGGATTGATGGTAAGGTCTCTTCATACAAGTTAGAGGCTTTGCTGCCAATTCAGAGTCCGGAAGTACAGTGCCTTCGAAAGTATTCGGCCCCCTTTGAACTTTGCGACCTTTTGCCACATTTCAGGCTTCAAACATAAAGATATAAAACTGTAATTTTTTGTGAAGAATCAACAATAAGAAGTGTTTTTTAATGTCAAAATATAGAAATACAAACTTCGGACTTTACACCGTTTTCCAGC
>BLSH010103051.1:895324-906075 GCA_018402905.1 Glandirana rugosa
GTTTAATAATGCGTGTCATGCAAAGTTTTGTGAAATATCCAACATTTCTTGACTTTTAACAGTAAATAACACAAACGTCGTATAAATGACTTTAGTTTTCGATAAAGTTAGTTTGAAACTTATTGTAAAATTGAAAAATTTGTAAAATTGTCCAGTGCAGTGTAAAATTGTATCCTGGGGAATAAACTATCGTCGAAGTGTTCAGAACGTAGGTAACTTGAACACTCAAAAGCAAAAGATCTTGAGGGTGGGAGGCAGTTTACATCCAAACAGCAGCTCTGGAACTCTATTCTGACATCTTGCAAACAAATTCAAGCAGAAACTGTCCAAAAACTCACAAGTTCAATGGATGCAAGACTTGTGAAGCTGCTATCAAATAAGGGGTCCTATGTTAAAATGTGACGTGACCTGTTAAAATGTTTAAAAAGTTAAAATGTTATTCAAAGTTTGATTGAAATAGCTTTTGATTTCAGTAAATATGCTGCAAACACAATAAATGACAATTTTCAGTTCTTTACAACCTATAAAGTGTTTTGAAACGTACTGTGCGTAATAATTTGGAACAGTACATTGTAAGTTTTTTATTTTGAAAAAAAATACTGTTATCATTAGGTTTGTTCGAATAAAATTTGAATTGTACTCTTAATAGTTGATAACATGAGAATTATGCTGACTGTTGTTTACATCAATTATTTAGGTAAATGAGAAAAAATCATTGGCGTAATAATTTGGAACAATATATCCAATAAAATCATATTTCTTCAAAATTTAGGCTGCTACATGTCTTTGGTCAAAACACAAACAAAAAAACCCCAATATATGTTTATTAAAGTGGTTGTTAAGCCACTTTCACTTCTTAATACCATCCCCTCTGTGTTCTAATCCTGTGTGCCCCAGTGTTATTGATTTATAAAATAAATAAGTCTGCTATACCTAATTTCACAGCTCTTCTCAGCAATCACATGATTGGCTGGCTTTCTACTCTCCCCGTCTGATAGATGCAGTGGGCGGGGCCGAAATTCCCCCGCTGACTTCGCTTGGGAGAGGAGAGGATAGGAGAGAGCGAGCCAGCCGATCATGTGATTGCTGAGAAGAGCTGTGAAATGAGGTATAGCAGACTTTTTTTCTTATAAATCACTCACACAGGGGGACACAGGATTAGAACACAGAGGGGATGGTATGAAGATGTGAAAGTTATTTGAGCAGCAGGAGTTGAGGGGGCTGGCACTGTCACAAGCTACCTACAGAAGAATACAAGAGGGAGCAGAGACAAGACCAGTCACCCTGAACAAGGACACAGAGCAGCAGCGAATGGTCTTTATTACAGGAAGCTAAACTTTCACACAAGATTACTGCATTGATCTGGAAAAAATACACAAATCGCACCACGATTCACAAGAATACACATGACTCTTGGATGTAGGCATTATTTGGCACAGCCCCTGCTGAGTTAGAGCTAGAGCTCTCCAATCAATAGGAAGCATAATATTTGCTGAATGCAGAGCTATGTTTGGCTCAGTAGAGGAGCACCTCAGACCTCTGCATGGAGACTACAGCTTCCACACAGAATACAAAGATCCCACTCTGCCGCACGACGGCAAGGGACAGGCTTTTCTATTCAGGGTATGGCGGCTTTCTAAAGTACATGTAAGGCTTCGAACACCTTTTGTTTTGATGGCCCCATGGAGTTTATTTAGCATATTTAAACTGAAAGTTCAGTTGGGCCATACATTTTGTCCAGAATAGCACTTTAAAGGGGTTGTAAAGCATTGTGTTTTTCTTTTTTTTTTTAATATTAAACATGTTATACTTACCTCCTCTGTGCAGTTGGTTTTGCACAGCCTGGATCCTCCTCTTATCAGGTCCCTCTTCTGCTCTCCTAGCTCCTCCCCCTGGTGAGTGCCCCCTCAGCCAGAAGCTTGCTACAGGGCGCCCCTGAGCCGAGTCACAGCTCCATGTATCCATCCAGACATGGAGCCCCAACCCGACCCCCTCTCCCCTGATTGGCTGACTGATTTTGATTGAAAGCCGTGGGAGCCAATGGCGCCGCTGCTGTGTCTCAGCCAATCAGGAGGAGTGTCTGGGACAGCTAAGACACTAGTGGACATCTCTGCAGAGAGTGGGGGCTCAGACAAGTAATTGGAGGATGCTGGGGAGGCTGCCACACACAAAAGCATTTTATCGTAATGCATAAAATGCATTAAGATACAAAAAACCTTTTGACTTTACAACTCCTATAAAGCCTTGTTTACACCATGGTGCAGACGTCAGGTTTTCTGCACGCGTTCTGCAAGGGCTCAAAAAAAAACAATGGTTCTCTATGTGCCCGATTTACACCACAATGCACAGATTTTCTTCTGCGCAGGAATCTGTAATGTGTATGCAGTTTTCTGCACAGAAAAAAAAATGAATCAATTTGAAATCAAAAATAACTGACGTGCATGAAAACTGATGTCAACGTGCATAAAAATTCACTGAGATGCGCATGAACATTGATGTAAAATGATGTGAAAGCTATGTAAACTCATGTCTCTGCAAGTGAAATCTGTGCGGTTTTCCAATAATTTTTCATGCACATATAGCATGAGTAGGCCCCAATTTAAAGCAGAACTCCGGGAAAAACCTTCACCAACTATGCCATCCATCTTCTGCTGAGCTCTGTAGTTCCTCTGTAGTAGCCTGCTGAACTTGCTGAAAAAACTTTATTCCCCTCTGACATCCTGTTTGTAAGACCGCTGGAGCCTCTCCGTCCTGTACTGCCAGGCATCGGTCTGACACGCCTTCCTGTAATTCTCTAACAACCCAGCAGGCATTTCTATTTCCATCTGCTTGGCTGTAGTGGCGGGAGGGGGTCTCTCAGCCCCCGGCCTGTGCTGCCCATGGAGGTGGTGTCCTCCTCCTCCACTCTGCCAGCACTACCCCCACCCCCCCTCGTCCGCCCGGCGCCATATCTCATCTATGATAGCAGAAATCTCCCCCCTGGTATTTCTGGAATGCCTGCCATGTGAACACCACTCTGTATTTTTCTCCTGTCACAGCCGTATTGTGATACGCACTGCAGAGTGCATTGTTCCGATACAGCTGTGACAGGAGAAAGTTACAGAGCGGAGTTTAGATAGCAACCATGCCAGACATTCCAGAAATACCAGGCATGTCATAGCAGGAGATATCTTCTATTTCTGGAATGTCTGGCATGCTGGCTATGTAAACTCTCCTCTGTAAGGGCAATATGTTTATCTCTTTGTGGCTGGAGAGGAGAGAGGACATGTGTGTCACTGGTTAGTGGGCCTGGCTGCATGGTGAGTGGTGTGATTCATGTTGAAGTGGGCTTGTTCACATTTACATGTACCTTCCACATTCATTGAAATGTGCAAAGCATGATGGGAAATGTAAACAGAGAAAAGAGGATATGATGCAATCACTCTTCTAACAGAGCCTCCCTAGCTAAATACATGCCTGCATCATTTGAACTAGAGAGACCACTTCCTGTAAATTAAATTGGACATATCTGTTCAAAGGTAAGGAATTTCACAAATATAATAACTGTTTAGTGTTTATTGTAGGGGGGTCTATTAATGGGGGATTTTCTGAAAATCCCAGAGTTCTGCTTCAAACCTTATAAACAGGTTGCAGATCTGTAAAGCAATGTATCCCCTTCCACTGCCTATTTTCTCCTTTTGTCCCATATAACTCTATTGCACTGTCATCACCATCCCTTAAAGGACTAGCCCTTTTACATAGTGGCCTTTCCAAATGCTATGCCTCTCTTGTTTCTGTGTATAGCCTATTGCAATTAGTTAGATAGTGGAGATTGTGCCCCCTTTTTCCCCACTGTCTTGTTATCGTGAAAAAAATAATCTTTAGAATAATTTTGAAAAGAAATGCAGCGTGACTAAACAGCACAGTATTTTAATGATGTGACAGCTTGTATTAGTCACAAGAGCATGAGAAAGAGAAGAATATTTTCTTGAAAAAAGCATGAAAGGATTGAGACTGTCGCGAGGACAGCTTCAGTGGCCATTGGCCAAAATGAGGGAATAAGAGAAGCCTTTGGTGACAGATGTGTAGCCAAAGTGTCAACATTCATGAAGTGGAATCTTTCTACATCTGCTGGACCGGGGAGAGGGGGGAAGCCAAGTGCTCTTTGCGGTATAGATTTTACAACTTCCATTCGTTGTTCTGGATACAAAGTTTGAATTAGGCAACTTTTATCCCCCTCCAAAAAAATGTTACAGAGAGGAAAAGGTTAAAACTTTTGACTCAAAATTCCCCTAAACGCAACATAAGTAACGCATTAATGAATTCTGCGAACTTGTTAAGAACGGTACATTAGATCCAGCAATAACATACATACCTCTGTTCGGCCACTGGCTGTTCAGGACAATTGACACAGAAACACAAAAACAGCTTCTAGAAACATTGTACATACTACTTATAAATCAAAAATTACATTATGGTGGCTACATAGATATCATCCTTGCCATAACTACTGGGTTCAGTGCCACCAGAAACACATTCCGTGTGGAGTGTCTATGTTGTACCTGTTTTTTTGTGGGTTTCTTCCTGACGCTTCAATTTCAAAACACGTTCTGGTAGTCTATTTTGCTTCCTCCCACATTGTTCCCAGTGTAAGTATGAAGGTTGGAGGGAAATAGGGTTGCAAACTCCTTCAGGAGACAGGAATAGATGTGAATGGATCTATGTATTCTGCAATGCATTGTGTAAAGTATGTACACTATACTATCAAAAGTATTGGGATGCTTGCCTTTACACGCACATGAACTTTAATGGCATCCCAGTCGTAGTCCGTGGGGTTGAATATTGGGTTGGCAGCCCCTTTGCAGCTATAACAGCTTTAACTCTTCTGGGAAGGCTGTCCACAAGGTTTAGGATTGGGTCTATGGGAATGTTTGACCATTCTTTCAGAAGCACATTTGTGAGGTCAGGCACTGATGTTGCACAAGAATGCCTGACTTGCAGTCTCCACTCCAATTCACCCCAAAGGTGTTCTATTGGGTTGGGGTCAGGACTCTTTGCAGGCCAGTCAAGTTCCTCCACCCCAAACTCGCTCATCCATGTCTTTATGGACCTTGCTTTGTGCGCTGGTCATGTCATCTTGAAACAGGAAGGGGCCATCCCCAAACTGTTCCCACAAAGTTGGGAGCATGAAATTGTCCAAAATATCTTGGTATGCTGACGCCTTAAGAGTTCCCTTCACTGGAACTAAGGGGCCAGGCCCAACCCCTGAAAAACAGCCCCACACCATAATCCCCCTCCACCAAATGATTTGGACCAGTGGTCCATAAAAACATGGATGAGCGAGTTTGGGGGAGATTAACTTGACTGACTTGAACAGAGTCCTGACTCAACCCGATAGAACACCTTTGGGATGAATTAGAGCGGAGACTGCGATCCAGGCCTACTTGTCCAACATCAGTGCCTGACCTCACAAATCTGGAAGAATGGTCTAACATTCCCATAGACACACTCCTAAACCTTGTGGACAGCCTTCCCAGAAGAGTTGAAGCTGTTATAGCTGCAAACGGTGGTCAAACTCAATATTGAACCCCACAGACTAAGACTGGGATGCCATTAAAGTCATGTGTGTGTGTAAAGGCAGACGTCCCAATACTTTTGGCAACATAGCGTATACTGTGTGAGTATGAAAGTATTAGGATCTGTTACCATGGCTGTAGGTCATACTGCGCCAGGGGAGCCTAGTACCCTGTAGCGCACCTTACCAACTCTCATCTACCGAATTCTGGGGGTATGTAATTTAACTTTTTTTACAGCCTGCTACTTTAAGAAAAATCTGTGGTTGGGCTATGGGCATTTAAATATTTACATCTTAACCAGCTGCAACTTAAAGGTCCAGCTCACATCTCTGTGGTGCGGTGTTGTCTGTTGCGTCACTGTAGCCTAATCAGTTAAATGGGCTACAAACCTACTGCAACACACGAGAAAACTCACCTGCACCTGTTTCCCTGATGCACACCACAGCGCATGGTAGTGCATTACCGTGCGCTGCAATTCAGATGCATCAGAGGTGCATTCCTTCAATGCGTTGGGGTGACATTCAAATTGAATGGCACCATAACGCACTTATGGAAGGTTTATTATTGTAATGCATACCAAACAAGTGCGAAGAAGCTTAAAACAAGCCCAGTTATGGCCCTTTCAGACAGACGTGTCTGTGTGCAGGCTCCGTTCTGCTCAGCGGGGATCGCTCTGCTGATCCCCGCTGGGAGAGCAGAGACGGAACCGTCAGAGCCCCCGCTCTCCCCTATGGGAAATCGGATGACAATGGATCCGCCTGTATGGAACGTCCGTGTGAAAGGGCCCTATTTCATCCTCTTCCTGTAGCTGCATGCACTGTAATGTTATTCATCCTCAAAGGATATATGCACTTTCAGAAAAACTGTACTTATTCTAATTTCCCCTTTAAGCTGACCTAACAGATCGCACCAGAGATGCATACTTACCTCAATCTAATGGCAACAGTCTCTGGGGACTGATTATATCCCGTCCTCTGTCTCCTGGCCATGCCTGCGTAATAAAGCCCTAAAGACTTAATTGGAGTATGTCTACCTCCATCTCCTGGCCACAAGACAAGTTCCATAAACCTTTCTGAGAGAAAACATGAGGGTGCAGGGTGTAAACAATCTTCAAAGTCCACCAGCTTTGGAATGAGCTAAGTATGCATTTCTGGAGAGTGGGGTGGCATTTGTTAGGTCAGCTTGAAGAGGCAAACCAAAAATGTGCACTTATTCTGTTAAATTTGCAGCCCAAGCTTCTCACTTTTACAGTGCAGCTCAGCTCCCTCCTGCCAGCAGTGAGTTGGCAGACAGCCACCACGACTTTCAATCTCTACTGTTAACAGAGCAGGTGCATAGGAAGAACGAAGAAAGAAAAGTGTTGAGACTGTGACTTCGGCAACTTGACGGATTCTATTGTGAAATGTGATGATGACTTGCTCCACAGTGGACATAACTACAGAATACAATGAGAGCATAATGTGGAAGGGGGGGGGGTTAGCTCAATGGGGGGGGGATCACCTTCCCTGGTAAAAGCTAGTCCAAACAGCAGGTTTTCTTAAAAGCTGACTTGTAGCCAGTTTTATTTTAAAAGGTTGCATGAAAATCATACAAAACAAAACAGAAAATAAATCCTTGCCATCCGGGCTCTTACTAAACATTTCCAGTTTTCCTAACAGAGCGGTGGAGGGCTTCTCCCTGTCACCCACAAAACAAAGACAATGCAAACCTTTTTGTTTCAGTCATAAAGCAAACTTCAGTTCATCAGCTGTCTCAGGCTTGATGGCTCCTGAGTCCCAGGCCAATGCAAATCTTTGCTCTACTTCCTGCATATTTATACCACCTGTTGGTGGGCACAAGTGTACCACACAACAATAGCCTTGAGTGTAACACAAAGTCTGGTCCGGAACCAACCCTTCTAAGGTGGCTGGTAACACCTGGACCGGATTTTGCCTTAGTTCACTGAAAATGAACGCATGCGAGGTGAAACAAAGTCCATCAATCACCTCGCCTTTCATAATGCCACAACAGGTATAAGGCCTCATGCACACAAGACATTTTGTAAACTGTCTTAGAAGCCTTTCCCCCTGGCAGCACCGTTTTGGCAGAAAAAAAAAACCTGACACTAGTAAAAGTGTCTAAAACTTTTACACGTTTTTAGGCATGTTTCCAGGTGCCAAGAGCATGAGTGTTTATTCATTTCATTGCCCAGAACAATTATTTATTCTAGCCTCTGAAATGAATTAACGCTCAAGTGCTAAACGCGTCTAGCATTTAGCAGCATCAAACCTTTTTTATGCCAAAACTCTGCTGCTCCTGAATGCAATGGCAGTGGAGTTTTTTCCTGCTGCTAAAAGCCTATGCATGCGTGGTGTGGCATGGGGGCGTTTAGCTCTTGTGGTAGATGCATTTTAGTGAGTTCACGCCAGCCAGGATCTCTGCTTGAGGGCATGACAGCCCATGTTTATTAAAAGAAAGTTCAAAAGTAACAGTAATCTTCACTTGCAGGGGGCTTCCAACACCATTGTATGCTTCAGGCTCCTGCTACTGGCTTAACTAAAATTCAACTGTCCTGGCTTATAAAGGATATCTAGCCTTCCTGGCGGATAAATGAAAGATAGCCCACCTGGCTAGTAACTGAAGTCAGCCCTCCTGGCTGATAAGCGATCAGCCACTGTGTGATCATGGGTCACCTCTGCCTCCTTGCAGATGTGGTAGACCCGACTGCCTCCTGCAGCCTTAGACCTCTGGAGACCGCCCGTCTCTCTCTCTGGAGCCGACTCCCAGTATGTGACTCAGAATATTGGTCCTGACTGGGGATTTCATCCCACCTGGAAGCGCTACGAAATTCCCGTGCTCCAGGTCCCGAGACTGACTTTTTAAAGGAATGAGGAAACTGGAAAGTCAGTTTCCTCCCAAATGTGCAAATCCCATGGAGCCCCTCAACCTGCCAGGTTGAGAATCCCGGGTCAGCTTCCCGTTGGGGTACCACACTACCACAGTGGACACATAGGCTAAAATGGAGGGAAGTTTATAGGCATCGGGAAAAAAAATGCCAGACGCCCCTAGAAGCAGCTGCAAAAACGCTTAGTGTGCATGAGACCTAAAAGGTATCTAAACAACATTCTCACTGTATCAGAAAGCTCACTATATTCTCTCTTTCCCAGGATAGCGTGGAGACTGAACTCTCACATGATGCTGCAGATACCCCAATCACCAGAGCACTTACATACAGTGCATGAAACTCTGGGAACACTTTTTTGTAGCCTCTGACATGTTTGCAATCTTTATCAACATGCATTCTGCAACAAGAATTAAATTTCTCAGGCTGTCAATACTTTTTAAGTGCCGGTTCACAATGCTACGACTCGTCATGCGACTTGAGAGTTCAAAGTCGCACTCCATTAATAGCAATGGTACCACTCTACTCGGTGCAACTCAAGTTGTAACAACTTAGAAAAAGGTTTCTGCACTACTTTTAGGCGACTTCATCGCGACTTGCATTGACTTCTGTTAATGAAGTTGCGCAACATTTTGGCTGTCAAAGTCACGTGACTTTGAAGCCATGTAGATGTGAACCTGCAAGCAACAGGAAAGGGTGAAAAAGTGCCAGATCTAGAAAAAAAAGTGTTTGAGGAGAAGGCAATTTACTGCCTTCACAGGGTGCAGGTTTTGCTTTGAAAACCTATTTTCAATTTCATTGGCTGTGCCTGCAATGTTGCAACCGACTGTTTTGGCTTGCATAGCATGCATCTCTGCCAAATGAAGCAGATGTATATATGGAACACATGGACCAATCTTTCAATCTTTCTGTAGCAATGCCAGCACCCCATCTCTTATTCCACTCATCACAGAAGCACCAACATCGCACTTGATTGTTTATGTTGTCAGTACTGTAACCGCCATCTGAGGAAGGTTTCAGCATCTGTGTTGTGAGGTACTCAGCATCCAACTGAAATCGAATTGGGTGCCTCTCAGTAACAGAGCTACAGACAAACCAGATCATCGATATATTTTATATGTTGCACCTGTCCTATCTACTCTTTGCCCCTTTACCGATCTTTTGTTTACATCACGTGATCAGCTGTCATTGGTTGAGAGCTGATCACGTGGTATGGGTCCGGGATTGGCCCCTTACACCGATCTGTGATCAGCCGAGTCTCATTGACTCAGTGATCACAGGGTGCGCAAGCAGCTCATGCACAGAAGGACATCTATTGACGCCCTCCTGGCAATTAAGGCCCGCACTGTAGCCGTCATTCAGCTATAGTGCGGGCAGGTGGTGGTTAAACAGAACCCTGTAGTGTTCGCATTGTCGTTCTTTTTAATCCATGCAACACAATTGTGTTTCAACAATCTTATTTAGCACATTATAGAATGTATATTTTGCATTCTGTGGTTTGCCACTTACTATGTCTCTGAGTTTGAAACCTTTTAGCAATGCAAGTTCAAATAGCTTCACCAAAAGTCCATCAAACACATCATCTTTCCTAGGCTCTGTGCTCTCAGAGGTACCACAGAGGCACAACTTATTCACAGCTAGGGATTTAACCATTTCTCCTATGATTTTCACATAGTACCCATTCTTCTCAGTCTGATTTGGACCTGGTGCAGGCCTCGCCTAGATCCAGCCCTTGATGCACAGATTTCACTGTAGAGGTCCTCCTTTAAAAAAACAACACTAAAATGCATTTATTACCGAACTTATTTTGTTAAATTATCCTTGTATGTGTTTTGGAGCTGGACAAAGTGGATTTATCTCTATTTTAGCACTGACCAGCTGCCTCATCACTGCAACCCACATACCACAGAAGACATAGAACAAATTACATTTTCAGTTATTCCTTGGTCAACAAATTACAACAGACAAACAAATCGTATACAGAACACAGCTGCTGGGAGATTGCCATTTCAGCCTATTGTTAGAAGGAAAAAAAATCTCATGTCAACATGTGGTCAACCTGCTTGGGAGATCTTCAATATAATGTTTAGCATTAGTGTTTGTTCAGAGAGAGGAGGCATGGAAGTAAACCATGTGCTCATAATAAACAGCAGGCAAAGATTTACATCTAAACGTATTTTGTAAATTAATAAAAATAGATAGTTTACATACACAGCACACATGAAAAGGCAAAACAGGGAGGTTATCCGACTTTACCGTTAGAGGGTCGTCGACACAAGACATATGCTAAACAAACAGACAACATTAAACAACTG
>BLSH010103051.1:916443-939130 GCA_018402905.1 Glandirana rugosa
TGCGGACACGCCGACACCGACAGAGCCGGGATGCGCGCGCCCGATCGCGCGCAATCCCGGCTTAAAGGGAGGACGTCATATGACGTCCACCCGCTGGAAGAGCAGGACCGCTCCGCCGTCATTTGACGGTGGGCGGTCCTGATGTGGTTAAATTAGTTTTTGTTGATTTAAATCGATTTTTTTTTATTTTTATCAAATTTATTTTAATAAAATGCTTTTGAAGTAAAAATATATCCAAAGATAATTTTCTATTTAGGATACATTAATAATTTAGTTTATTCAGCATGAAATTGAGCTTAGTTATGTAGCATGAGGCTGTATATTCTGCAATGTTTACATTTATGGTAAACTCAGGTCACATGCACTGCATTGATGCATTCACACAATTTCACAGTAACCGTGAGATAAAACAAAGTCCAGGAATATTCCTTTATCCCATTGTTTTGCAAATCTATGTACACTACAAACTGTATGAATCGGTTCTGATATCACTGTTTTACTAACCTGACAGCTTATTATTCTAAATAGGGAACCTTCATTTTGTTTACAAATATTAAAGATTCTAACTACCAGCAAGAATAAGTCCTTACATTTAAAGAGCACCTGTCATTTCAGATCCATCATGGCAGCGCCTGTTAGCGGGCATCCACTCACCTGCTGTCGCCACGTCCTTCACCTTGTTGTGTCACTGCCGCAGCACTAGCCGTCCCATTAAAGTGAATGGGACTGTCGGTGAGTCAACAGCGGGTCAGAAGAGGAGCCGCTGCGGGCCAGAGATGACAGTTGCTCTTTAAAAATTGTGATTTAAATCGAGTTGATTTAAATCAAGCCTTTTTACTAGTGATTTAAATCATGATTTAAATCAACTTAAATCAAATCCACCCTGCCACCATGTAAAGGGGGATTTACACTAACCACAATTGAAAGGGGGATTTACACCGCTCACCAGTGTAAAGGAAATTCTGCACTTACCACCAATGTAAAGGGAAATGTACAATGATCCCCAATGTAATGAAGAATTTACACTGGCAACCAATGCAATGAGGGATAATACATCAACAACCAATAAAGGGGGGTTTCTACACTGGCCACCAATGTAAGGGGGATTTACACTCACCGCCAATTTAAAGGGGGTTTCCACATGAACCATCAATGTAAGGGGGGATTTGAAACTGACCACAAATGCAAGTTTGGAGTTTTTTTACTGATTGCCAATATAAAGAAGAGATTCTACACTGGTCACCAATGTAATGGGCATTTGCACTGACCACTAATGTAATAGGAGCATTTACAGTAACCACCAATGCAAGGGGGACCTTCACACTGGCCACTAGTGTGAATGAAAGGATTGTACACCAAGCCCCAAAGTAGTGAGAAGATTTACACTGACCACCAATATAACTGAGATATTTAGCCTGCGTTCACATTTGTGTGTCAGGAATGCATGCAAAATCACTTGCATCATTTCCTGACACCACAGAAATGTGCTGCCCTTTAGCAGATACACAGCAGTGCCATTAATTGTTAATTACACTCTTACATATCGGCTGAGATGTGCATATTCACATGTACCAAAATTCAGCCATAATGTGTCAGTTTTGAACAGAGTAGGGAAAGGCAACGACACTCAGATTCAGCAGCTACTCCAGGTTCCATGGGAGCTGAAAGAAACAGTTCGCTCTTGGACTTCAGATCGTGCTACACAGAGCTCCATAGGAGTCCTTGTAGCAGATCATTGTAAATACAATGCAGACGGATTACATTTGAAGTGATGGGACATCATAGCACTTCCTCCAAATATAGGCTTTAGCCAGAGCTGTTGCAGTGACAATAGATCCCTGCTGT
Source organism: Glandirana rugosa (assembly GCA_018402905.1). NCBI lineage: Eukaryota > Metazoa > Chordata > Amphibia > Anura > Ranidae > Glandirana > Glandirana rugosa. The sequence continues at coordinate 918,289 of BLSH010103051.1, forward strand.
AGAGATCCACTGCTGGCTGATTGCAGTAAGCAATAGATTACTATTAGAAGTGATCTGTTGCTGCAAAGCTGCATTGGAAAGGGGGGGCTGGTGGATTAGCTCTCTACTGACAAGATCCTGGCCCACCAAGGAGAAAAAAGGTGCAAAAAATCCACTAGTGTTTTGTTTATAATTAGTACAAAAAAATCTCTTCTTATTCATCTCCAGTTCCCAACAATGATCTAGATGACATTTGTATTTATTGTGCAAGGATCAAATGTTTGCAGAAAAGAACGCAATGTATTATGAATTTTCAACAATCGCAAACCTGTGAAAAAAGTGGCCACTGTGCTATTTTGTGTCCTCATCAAACTGACACCCGGACTTATCTTAATCATATGCTAACAATTAAAGCACACAGATTTTTTTTTTCCTGCGTGTCACAATGTAGTGTTGAAAAGGGAACATGGCTCTCTTAACCGATTCCACACCGCGCGCAGTTTATTTACTGCGGCGGTGTGGACGCTTAGCGTGAATCACCGTAAAAAGGCAGCGATTCGCACAGGCGCAGCTATGGAGCGAGCGCGTGCTGCCAGCAGCGCGCTCTTGTGCCCGACACACTCCGGAGGAGTGTGTCTGCGGCTTGGGTGGACCCGATGTCACCTGGCGAGCCGCGATGAGCTGCTAGAGCCAAAGAGCGGGGAACCACTGTTGTAAACACGGCGGTTCCCCGCTCTGTTAGTGGGGGCATAGGAGATCTACTGATCCCTGTCACTGGGATCAGTTAAATCTCTTATGCCCATGGTACCCCAGCCCCCCCACAGTTAGAACACACCTAGGGAACACAGTTAACCCCTTCACTGCCAATGACATTTACATATTAATCAGTGGACATTTAAATTTCTGATCGCTGTATAAATGTCATTGGTCCCAAAAAAAGTGTCAAAAATGTCCGACATGTCCGCCCCAATACCGCAGTACCGCTAAAAATCGCAGAACTTTTGCGCAAACCAATCAATAAACGCCGATTGCGATTTTTTTTAACCAAAAATATGAGAAAGAATATAAAACGGCCAAAACCGATGAAAAAAAATGGGTTTTTTTTTATATTTTTTTTTTTGGATTTGAATTTGAGCAAAAAGTAAGAAATATAGTTTCTTTTTTGCAAAATTGTCGCTCTTTCTTTGTTTATAGCGGCGATTAGAAATGACGCAGTGATGATCAAATACCACCGAAAGAAAGCTCTATTTGTGGGGAAAAAAGGACGCAAATTTAGTTTGGGTACAACGTCGCATGACCGCACAATTGTCAGTTAAAGCGACGCAGTGCCGAATTGCAAAAAGTGCTCTGGTCAGGAAGGGGGTAAAACTTTCTGGGGCTGAAGTGGTTAAAGCAAAACATATACATTACTTTTCAGCTTCACCATTTTACTACTTTACCTAAAAATCACACTTATGTGATATAATTTTAATCTGAAGACTTTGATGGATACATTTTGGAGTGAATATCTGGGGGTGCGCAATTATGTAAATGTTGCATTTTAAAAAAAAGTAACAAGAAAATACATTTTTTTTTTAAATGTTTCATTCTTTAACAAAAAAACCCTTATAATATACTTATACATATATTACATATACATTTAATATACAAAAAAATGAATATCTCTACAAATTAAAGCCCGATCCTTGCCCCCCAAAAAGATAAATACTACATTCGGTTATAAATGCAAAAACGTATAATGTGCGGAACAAAGACATCTTAGGAAAGAAAAAAAGAGCTCTGGGAATCAGGAGGATTAAAAGGAGAAAAGGGTCTGGGGGACTCAAGTGGTTAACCCAGTATTAAACCCAAAACTAAAAATGTTATATATTTCAGCTTACCAATCATTAGATGTAGTGGCTGATTTCTGTTTTAGGCTTTTGATCTGGCCAGTAACACACCTCCTGTAATATACAGACACAAATCTGGATGAAGGAGCACAGGTGGCAGATTTTGACAGCAGCATTGTCAGTCTGGGGGGGAGTTAGATGTACTAGGATATTTAAATACAGTAACAGATTAAAACGGAGCTCCAGCTCACACCTTTGGGATAAACTTTTTACATAAATAAATAAAAGCTGATAATTTTAAGCACCCCTGTCAGTGTTAAATGGTTTGGCTCATCTCTAAAGGCAAGAGAGCTTGTTCTGTGGAAAAAGAACAGACTTACTGGTTGTATCACCTGGTGAAAATAGAAGAATGGCAGCCTAAAAAAGGAAACAAACACAGCCATCACATCTAAAAATTGGTAAGCTGCAACATAATAAATGTTTGCTTTTAGTTTAAATACTGCTTTAAGTAAAATCTATCAAATTTGATTTTTTTTCTTTTAGTACTGATTACTATGGGTGGAAGAATTACTCCCCGATAGACGGAAAAATCCAGCATGCCATTGAACTTGCAAACATGCAAAAAAGAAGCAATTTTTGAGGAGAGCAGACCTTTAAACAAGCATTACACTGTGGCTATTATATATTTTATTGCTTACCTCTGAAAGAATTCTCATCTTCTTAGCCACTTCCATCTTGTATAGCCGAAACCATTCCCAAGGAATTGAAACAAACAAACTTATCACAAGAAGCAGGGCAAAGTAATGCAGCCACCTGTCCAGGAGAGGGCGCCGACGTATACACACGCCTTCTAAAGGTGCTGCTGCTAACTTTCTGACCACAGCTTTGGAAGTGACAGGAGTTCTTTTGCAAAGTTGAAGAATGAAGAAAATAAGGAAGCATATAAGAGAGGAAGCAAGCATTGCTTTGGAGTATATAGTCCATTGTTTAAAAGGCGACTCTAGAGACCACAGAGGTGGGTGATGAGGTTCATCTTCTGGTAAGCCCACCACGCTGTGTTTAAAAAAATAGATATTGCTCAGAATCCAGCTGTAGACAAACTCCATGCTGTGACAGGTGCTGACTACACCATCAATCTGCAAGGCAACAGAGACAGACCTCAATTATGTTGACCAATTATATTACTGATAATAGCAGTTAAAAAAAAAAAAAACACGCAAAAGGCAACATGCTAAGTGTTTTATTTTAAGTAAATAGTTATTTGTATAATAATAGTAAACATAATAATTATTTGACATCCATATGGGTGCAGGTCCCCAAACACAGATAGTGTGCTTTCAGGGACCTGCACCCACATAGTTTCAAATTGGGAACAGTGTCTACATTCCATGCAGCAACGTTGTACCAATTCACATGAAATGGACTGCCGCACGTGGAAGCGTGCACACCTGTGCATCCTATGGGCAAACACAGCCCTTGCATGGGTTTAGTAAGCCTGCGTTAACGAGGCCTTACATGTGAGTTCATATTTGAAAGAGGAAAACTTGCCTTATACCTGGCATCTGCATTGGAAAGTCATCACAAACCTTCCACAAACCTTCCAATGAGATCCTGGGACACTCTCACAACAATCTTCAGAATAGTGCAGAAGTGTCTTCTTGTGAGATTTGGGATACGCAGGGTTCCCACCATCACATAGGTGCCTCTTATGGAAGCTGGGTGTAATGTTGGTATATTTTTGTAAATGTTTTCATAGGTTTTACTTTTTTCTACAGCATTAATGCAGTGATCTTACGTAGGCCAGAATTGAATAAACACACCTTGGGGTTTATTTACTAAGACTGGAGAGTGCAAAATCTGGTGCAGCTGTGGATGGTAGGCAATCAGTTTCATACCTTAGCTTGTTAAATTAACCCCTTGCCTACTGGGCACTTTCACCCCTTCCCACCCAGGCCAAATTTTCAGCTTTCATCATGAGACACTGTACCCATTGTACTGACACTGTACCCAAATTTGTATCATTTTTTTTAGACAGTTTTCTTTAATCACCACTGTGTTTTTTTTATTTTTTTGCTAAAACGAAAAAAGACTGAACATTTTGGAAAAAAAAAAAATGAAAACAAAGAAAAACATTTTTGCAAATAAGTAATTTTTCTCCACTGATATACGCTGATGCAGCTGCACTGTTGGGCACTGTCGGGGCTGCACGGTTAATCAGCACACTGATGATCAGTGCCCCTGCTTATCAGTGTAAAAGTCCCCTGTCACAATTGTTGGTTACCAGCTCTCTCCTCATGCTGTGACAGCATGTAGAGAGGAATGCCGATAACAGGTAAGTGTGTTTACATGTGATCAGCTGTGAATGGACACAGCTGATCATATGGTAAAGGGCCACTGTGATTGGACCTTTACCCAGATCACAAAGCACGCCGGCTGCACACCCCAGTGGGTACGTGGGGGACGTGGTCCTGGGAGGATGTCCATGGATGCCCTCCCAGAACTGGATGACCGTGCTGTAGCTGTCCTTTTTCTATAGCGTGGTCAGGAAGTGGTTAAGCTTTGACAAAAAAAAACAAAAAAACGTGGATTGCTTTCTATACAGAGCTGCACCAGATTTTGCACCTTCCAGTTTCAGTAAATCAACCCCTTATCTTTGATGCAAGGTCATAGTTTTAAAGTGGTTGTCTACCCTAACAAAAATTAAAAAAAAAACCCTGCAAGGGAAAGGCATAATGAGCTAGTATGCACTGCATACTAGCTCATTACGGAATACCTCAGAACGAAGCTCCCACAGGGCTGCCCGGTACCCACAGAGGGAGCGGACATCTTCCGGGTTTGCGGCTCCGGCGCTGTGAGTGGCCGGCGCTGCAAGACGTCACTCTCGCGCATGCACGCAGAAGCCTATCGTTCTGGCAGACTTTCTGGCAAGGTCCGGCACTATGCGCCGGGCCTTCGCCGGGACATTACTGCGCATGCGCCGTGACGTCAGCGGCTGCATGCAAGTGGTATATCTCCTAAACCGTACAGGTTTAGGAGATATTCATTTGACCTACAGTTAAGCCCTCTTATAGGCTTACCTGTAGGTAAAAATGTGTGTTGAGGGTAGACAACCGCTTTAACAAATTTCCTGTTCATGTTTTTATTATAACCTGTCAGATGTGCAAAAAAACGGCTTATTATGCGTTACCCTCATTATCAGTTTAGCAGCTGCAGCCTATCTCTGTCAGTTCGCTTTTCTCTGTGCAAGGCAAAATGACAGCAGATTTCGCAGGTGCATTTGAAAAAAAAAAAAAAAAAAAAATTAAAAACTGGTTACCAGAGTGTTTACCAATTGTCACCCAAGACTTACAGCTATCAGTGAAAGCAAGGTCTTGGAATTAATTAGCCTGCGTTGCTGCTGAATCCTTGTTTCAGGCACAATTTAGGAGGTCAAATCATTTACTTTTCTGCAGCCCTCCCATCTACAGAACAAGAGATAGAATTGATAAAAGGCTGCATTTAAAGATCTGAAAGGCTCTGATAGTAGAAAACTATATACTAGACTTTGATGAGACAGGAGGTCTCCTTTAATTCAGTAAAGCCTTTGTGGGGATTTCAGATGGTTAGAAAATAGACTAGAGATGCCACCTACTGGACAAATTTCATAGAACTCAGAGACTACTCTGTATACAAGAATACAGCTGCTGCATTCCAGCATCCAGCTATGCTAGTCATAATCATTCAACCCCAATTCAAAAAAATTTAAGGTGTAGAAAACAGAATGCAATGATTTAAACATTTGATACGTTTTCTATTTTCTATTGTGAATAAAACATGGGTTTATGAGATTTGCAAACCACTGCATTCTGTTTTTAAGTAAATTTTACATAGCGCCCCAACTTATTTGGAATTGGGGTTGTATAAAGTGTTCAAACAATACCAGAAAAAAAATAAAATAAATAAAAATAAAAAAACAGTGATCCTACAATTAGCAAGACTGGAAAGTATATTTAAGACTTTAGAAAGTAAATGAGAAGTTCCCTGTGACTGGTTGTCAAGAGTAGCAACTATATAAATATTGTTTTACCCCTTTTGGTGCTTAGCATTCAACCCTTCCAATGGTGGACACACAGGCTTCCATAAATGATCAGTTTCTTATCCAATCAATCTCTGCTGATAGGAATCAATCAAACTAAAGCACCGTCGATAGCCCAGTCAATATACCATACACAGGGAAATGGGTTTTGATCATTGGTTAACATACGGCCATTATTTACTTACAATTATTGCATCTCTGCTTCCACCGTGTACAGTGAGGGAAAAAAAGTATTTGATCCCCTGCTGATTTTGTACATTTGCCCACTGACAAAGAAATGATCAGTCTATAATTTTAAAGGTAGGTTTATTTTAACAGCGAGAAACAGAACAAGAAAATCCCCAAAAAAAACGCAATCAACCACTTCAGCCCCGGAAGGATTTACCCCCTTCCTGACCAGAGCACTTTTTGCGATTCTGCACTGCGTCGCTTTAATTAACGATTGCGCGGCCGTGCGACCTTGTACCCAAACAAAATTGACATCTTTTTTTCCCACAAATAGCGTATGTTAACTCTCTCCTCCTCAGGGAACAACATATCAACACAAAAATGCTATAGTGAAATGTAACTCAATTTGGCAGGCCTGGTTGGATGACCCTAGCTTGGCACCTCCGCAATTGGCAATGGACAGACTTTTAAGACTCAAACCCATCGATAGTCGATCTATCTTCGATCTCATCTCTATAAAGGTTCACTGCCTGTTATCTGACAGAAGTAACACGTGGAAAAGAAAAGTATATATATGTTCAATTTTCATTAAACGTATATGGAACAACATGTACTGTGTTATGGCCCACCTGAAACGAAGTTCCTTTGTTTTTTGGTTCTGTTTATTGGTGGGGGAGGGGGGAAAAAGAAAAAAAAAAAAAAAAGACAAAAATACTGTAAACATTCTGTCAACTTTTGATTCACTACTTTATGTACCCTATCTATCCAGTACAATACTATTGTAATCTGTGGACTGGATATACAGTCATTGTGTATTTTCAATAAAACTGTTTTGATTAAAAAAAAAATCTTCATTGCCGATGTTTAAAAAATCATACAGGTTACCAGTTTTGAGTTACAGAGCAGGTCTACAGCTAAAACCATTGCTCTTGCTCTAACGATCACGGCAATACCTCACATGTGTGGTTTGAACACCAATTTCATATGCGGGCGTGACTTACGTATGCGTTTGCTTCTGTGCGCGAGCTTTCATTTTTTTTTTTCTTATTTATTTTACTTTTTATTTTCACACTGTCCTTTTAAAAAAAAAAAAAATGTTGATCGCTTTTATTCCTATTACAAGCATTCCAGGACCTCTTAAATATGAGATCCAGGGTCAAAAAGACCTCAGATCTCATATTTACACTAAAATGCAATAAAAAAAAATAAAAAATAAAAGGACATTGAAAAAAAAAGTTTCCTTTAAGAGCTATGGGCGGAAGTGACATTTGACGCCGCTTCTGCCCTGCAATGCTATGGAACCGAGTGGTCGCCATCTTCTGCTCAGTCAGCTCACAGGCATTGCGGTGGCCGGATCGGATTGTCTCCGCTGCTACAGGTGGGTCCGGTAAGCAGCGGAGATGACCGGAGTGTGGCGGGAGGGGGGCCCTCTCCCTCCCCCGATAAAAGTGATCTTGCGGAGAATCCACCACAGAGACACCGTTTATCGGAAACCGAAACGGCCGCTGAAAAAAAACAATTCCCTGGATTAAGGTAGCTATCTGCTACCATAACAACGGTATACCACTTCAAAGGACCGCCATATAATGACGGCGGGAGGTCCGGAAGTGGTTAATGTGCTTCTTCTTGAGCCACTCCTTTGTTGCCTTGGCCATGTATTTTGGGTCATTGTCATGCTGGAATACCCATCCATGACCCATTTTCAATGCCCTGGCTGAGGGAAGGAGGTTCTCAACCAAGATTTGACGGTACATGGCTGCGTCCATCGTCTCTTTGATGCAGTGAAGTTGTCCTGTCCCCTTAGCAGAAAATCACCCCCAAAGCATAATGTTTCCATCTCCATGTTTGATGGTGGGGATGGTGTTCTTGGGGTCATAGGTAGCATTCCTCCTCCTCCTCCAAAAACGGCGAGTTGAGTTGATGCCAAAGAATTTGGTTTTGGTCTCTTCTGACCACAACACTTTCACTCAGTTCTCCTCTAAATCATTCAGAGGAATCATTAGCAAACTTCAGCCTCTACATATGTTTTCTTGAGCAGGGGGACCTGACGGGCACTGCAGGATTTCAGTCCTTCACTGCATAGTGTTACCAATTGTTTACTTGGTGACTATGGTCCCAGCTGCCTTGAGATCATTGACAAGATTCTCCCGTGTAGCTCTGGGCCCATTCCTTACCGTTCTCATGATCATTGAAACTCCACAAGGTGAGAACTTACATGGAGCCCCAGACCGAGGGAGATTGACAGTTATTTTGTTTTTCTTCCATTTGCGAATAATCACAGTTTTCACCTTCTCACCAAGCTGCTTGGCGATGGTCTTGTAGCCCATTCCAGCCTTGTGTAGGTCTACAATATTGTCCCTGATATCCTTGGACAGCTCTTTGGTCTTGGCCATAGTGGAGAGATTGGAATCTGATTAATTGCTCCTGTAGACAGGTGTCTTTTAATTCAATCTTATTTTATTGTAGGAAAGAAAAGAGGTTTGTTCGGACAGTACACGTTATATACCATATATGTACAGTCAACATGTGGTGAGCTTATCTAACATGAGTAGCAAAGATTAGCTAGATACATAGGGTTTTGTAAAAACATTGCTAATCACCGCCAACTGCTTGTTGGGCAGTGGTCACCTGAGTAGAACATATTAGGGTCTACAAAAGTTTGAGGATCGGACTTTCAGCCAGGTTGGTATGTTGCCTGAATCAAAAAGCATCGTAGTGAAGTATGACAGTCTGCATCACATAGTCTGGTGATACACAGAAATGGCGAATAGGGATAAAGAGAAAATTGAGGAAGTAGAGAGTAGAGCAAGATGAGTATAAGACAGATGTTTTTTATACAGGTAACAAGCTGAGATTAGGAGCACTCCCTTTAAGAGAGTGCTCCTAATCTCAGCTCGTTACCTGTATAGAAGACACATGGGAGCCAGAGATCTTGCTGATTGATACTTATTTTACTCAAATTGCAAAACAATTTATAACTTTTTTGACATGCGTTTTCTGGATATTTTTGTTGTTATTCTGTCTCTCGCTGTTAAAACAAACCTACCATTAAAATAATAGACTGATCATTTGTCAGTGGGCAAATGTACAAAATCAGAAGGGGATCAAATACGTTTTGCCCTCACTGTAATCTCAAAATCTGATCAACTGAAATACAAGCAAAGTATTTTAGTGCTGCCGATTGATGCAACATGAATGATAAATTTCTGCCTTGGCTGATTTACTCAAATCCGAGTCTAAATTGACCATAAGGGAAGTTATGGTTATGCGATTTTGATAGTTTCCATTGATCAGATAAAAAAAAAAAGTGTCTGGCCACCATATGTTTCTAATTTTGTACTAAAAAAAAAAATTAAAGCTCAACTCCAGCTAAAACACTGCAGACAGGGTTTTATTGCTGCCTGAGTAGCTACAAAGAAGAATTTACTGTTGGCACATGGGAGTGATGGGAAATCGCTTTAATAGGGTCATACACAAAACCAAAACACATTTTTAGTAGAATTGGAATGGGCTAGATGTTCTGACAATGTTTGCTGTCTGTGCCTACCTATCCTGGTGTCAACCCCCCTCATTTCTTGTCCTGGTGTCACAGAAATAAGGAATGAAGAAAAATCTCCCCAATGGGGTCATAGAGAAAAAAACCGGGAGGTTATGCAAAGTTAAGAAAATGACTGTGTCGACTACATGTACAAATTAGCATTTTTTTCTAGAAAATTACTTAGAACCCCCAAACCACCATTTTATTCTCTAGGGTCTCTGCCAAAAAGAATATAATATAGTTTTTGGCAGAGGCCCTAGAGAATAAAATGGTGGTTGTTGCGATTTTTAATGTTGCAGGGTATTTGCGCAGAGGTTTTTCAAACAAAATTTTCTTTAAAAGAAAAAAACAAAAAAAAAACTTTAATGCAAAAAAACACTATACCCCATTTTTTGGTAAAACATAAAACATGCTGTTAAATAGATACCAAACATGTCACCCTTTAAAATTGAGCATGCTCAGTGTGAATACCTGGCAAAATCAATTGTTATTAGGTAATTTTCTCTCCAGGGCAGATGTTCATTCATAAGAAGAGTGAATCAGCAAAATTCTGCATTATGGCCAATAGATGGAGCCAATGGTCATTGTAAATAGGTACTTATTACTTATGATCATCAGTTCCATGTAGTGGCCATAATGCAGTATTTTCCTGATTCACACTATACTTCTCAATAAAGAACATAAGGAAATGGCCTAGTAGCATTTAGTCCTGTTCCCTATTTGCACAGAAAGAAATTACATGCAGTTTTTCAGGATGAATAACTTCTACAATTACACCCCTAATGATTTCAAATAAAGAAGGACTAAAAGAACGAATTTAAAATGAAATAATGACTGAAAAAAGTGAACACACAAAATGATACATTTACATTCATAGCTTGTCAGCTAAGTTTATACAGTATATCTACACACACATACAACTTGTCTTTGTAGAGAATATCATTGGTTTATCTGTTTACCTAACACGTACAGAAGAAATAAACCCCACTCGTCATCCTGTCTAAGGAGTTTATCAAAGTACCAGATTTAAAGGAAATCAATGTGGCAAAACAAATATTTAAAGTTTATATTTTTGAAGTACTGAGGTGACATTTGCAGTCAAAGGTCCTCATGATAAATCATTCAAACCAGACAGGCTAGCATGCATTTAATTCCCAGGGCAGTGCAAGGCCCCATACGCAGGAAGGAGTGACCACTACTGGGAGGTCATAAATCAAAGTAAAGGAAAATAATTCAATTGCTAAAATTAGCAAATATGTGGAGCACAGTTGGAACAATTATCACTGTTTAGGAAAAACTATAAAGGAATGTAAATGAGGACAAAAAACATCTGTATTACAGCAACGTTTCTTGCAGTGCACTTTGCAAAAGCATCCCTTTGTTTGCTAACAACAGGCTGTTTTGGGGGCAAAGAACCTCCAATAAAAAAATACCAGAGATAAAAATGGATGTAGATATATTTAAAAGAGAAGAATTGTTTCTTTTTTTTTCAGAATCATACTTGAATAGGTGGATGCAGCATCGGTCCGATGCTGTATCTGTCACCTGCCGGCTTTAAGACTGAAAACTGAGCGATCAAACACTGCCGACTGCTCAGTTCTCAGGGATCTCTGAGCAGAGAGCTGGTGACTGTCACTGCTGTCTGCACTGCCACCTCCCCCCTCCCCCCGATCACTGGAGCGCTGGGCTATGGAGGGGGCGGGAGCGGCCGGCTCAGGCTCTCAGTGGCTGGCTGAGCCGGGTGCTGGTCCAGGCATGTGGGCGGAACCCGATCAAATGGTCGCAATCTTTCCCGAGCCTGGACCGGCTTCAGCCCACTGTCTGCTGAAAATGGGTCACAGGAGTGCAGAACGAGAATGGGTGACAGAAGAGTTCAAGTCAAACAAGCTGTGGCTGTACTTCTTTAAGGAAATATAACTGGGCTAAATCCAAAAGTTCACACATGTACTCTTAAGTTTTTTCAATTCAGGGAAGCTAGGATTTCAGCAAACTTCTCACAAGCTTCGGGTAGGGTCTGCTTCCTCTGGTCACATGATCCTATGCAACTTTCCCTACAGAATAGTGTAATTTGCTGTTCTGTTCAGTGCGCCCTCTTGTGGTGGTTGGAGGGCACTTGGCAGATGCTAAAAACCCTGCCATGTGTATTCTTACCTGATTCTTGGTGTAGTTTGTGTATTTCTACCAGGCCTGTGAAGTAATCCAGTGGGACACTTTACCTACAGCAGCCTCCTGTAGTAAAGACTGGTCACTGCTGTTCCTTCTCTTCTGCAGGGTGATTGGTCCCATCTCTGCCCCCTTCTGCAAGCACCCTGTAATGTGTGGAGCTGCAGGGCCCCCCCACAGCTCTGCTCTGTGCGCAGGCTATGTATAGCACAGTGATGATGTCACTCCTACATTTAGGTAATATCTAGGAATACAAAGGCATTTGATACACAGAGTGGAATTAAAACATTTGTGGGTATAGATGAGAATATTTAAATGAATGTGCCCAGTGTTTTGTGTATTAATATATAAAAGCAGCTCTGTTAGTCACGCTCTATTAGACACCCTATTATAGGTGAACATCTTGTGGCATAGGTCAATAGCTGCATACTTTTAATAAAAGGACACCAACTGTCCAGAAGTCCAGTGCTGTTCCCATCCGGGCCGGTTCTTTGCCGGTCCTCTGGCCCCCGGCATGTTTTCTGTAGGCAACTGGCTGTGATTCCTTGCAGCTTCACAGCTGGCTGCCAACTGCGCGAGCCGTGCTGTGCTTCGTGAATCACACTGCACCTTCTGGGACCTGTGATGTGTCCTGGAAGGTTGAGGCCGGGAGGTGAGAAGGACAACTTCCGGTGGAATCTCCGCAGTGAACTGACCTGGAATGGGTACCTGTTAACGCCCTCCCCAAAAAGAGTGCCAAAAATAGAAGAGAAGGTGGGAATAGGGGTGAAATTCTGCTTTATTGGCATTTCTAAATCCAAGAATATACATTGATAGTATTACAGCTTACTTGTGGTGGTTGCATTTGTTTTTTCACATTTTTTTCTTTATTTTAACCTTGTAACCCTGCCATTAACTCACTTCCTTTCCTAGGGTGACAAGCATACTGATCAGCGTTTTCACCCTAGCACAGGGAATGTGTTGGGACCACATAACAAAATGTTAGGGCTATATCACTCCCAAGGAAAGGTGTTTTGCAAAGAGTACAGGAAATTCAGCTTGCAAGATTTCTGGTTGGATGAACAGATTTTTTTTTTTGCTCTTGTCAAGCAGATATAATAAAATGCTTTCAATGGTAGATTTAACAGAGCAAATAAGAGAAATGTATTGTTAGTGCTTAAATACACGTGAAGATTTTCCGGTTTGCTTTTTTCACCCTAATCTCTTAAACGTCAAGGGTGTGTTATTCTTACTGTATTATTGCAGTATTGAAGTAAAATGCCTTCCAGAGATGCTGGAAATCAGTAGACGATTCGTGTCTTCGCTCATTTAGCTCTATATGATACATATGGCAGAAAAAAACATTTTTACAAAAAGAAAAATGCAGAGGCAGCAAAAAGTTCGGAAAATACCTGTTGATCTTGCAAGAAATGCAGTGTCCTTGTCACTTCCTGTGAGCTTAAAAGACAAATTAAATAATGTTCTCTCTTTTGTAAACTACTAGTCCCATCAATCCACTATGTAATGAAGAAAAACAAAAGCAGACAAGTTTGAAGTCCGACCTGTAAGCAGGTGCTTGCAGAGGTGTAGTGTTGGTTGTGTAACATTTTCTGAGTTAAATGTATTTTCTATTGCGTGAAGATGTCGTTGCCACTTTGCTGTCCTTACCACTCCTTGTGGGAGCCCAGCCGGTTCCGGAAACATGGACTTGAGCTGCTGAAATGGACTATGGACTTAAAAGACTTTCTCACCTAATTAAGCTATGACTATTTTATGTAAGCAGAAGGTAGCACCAGGGGCATTGCTAAATAGCAGCGACAATTAAAGGGCACTTAGAAGAGCATGTTCAGCAATGCGTATGGAAGATGTTGCTGAGAACTGTTCATTTGTTAACCACTTGCCAAGCAGCCACTATATATGTATGGTGGCAGGTCAGCTCTCCTGCGCAAACCACTGTACCCGTACGGCAGTCCGTGAATGTGACACGGTGGGCGCACGTGCCTGATGTACAATGCGGGAGCGCACCCGCGGGTCCCGTGGACTCGATGTCCACTGGCCTCCCGTAATTGCGGTACAAAGAGGCAGAACAGGGATCTGCTTATGTAAACAAGGCGGATCCCCATTCTGACAGGGGACAACTCTGAAATCGGCTGTTCCTAGTGATCAGGAACAGCGATCTCTTTGCTGTCCCAGGCAGCCCAGCACCCACACAGTTAGAACACAACCAGGGAACACAGTTAACCCCTTGATCGCCCCCTAGTGTTAACCTCTTCCCTGCCATGTCATTTATACATTGATTAGTGCATTTTTATAGCACTAATCAATGTAATAATGTCACTGGTACCCAAAAAGTGTCACTTAGGGTCAGATTTGTCCACCGCAATCCCGCTAAAAATCGCAGATTGCCGCCATTACCAGTAAAAGCACAAAAAAATAAATAAAAGTCCATAAATCTATCCCGTTTTGTAGATGCTATAACTTTTGCAAAAATCAATCAATATACGCTTACTGCAATTTTTTTTTACCAAAAATATTTAGAAGAATATATATCGGCCTAAACTGATGAATACATTTGTTTTTTTGTATTTTTTTGTATATGTATTATAGCAGAAAGCAAAAAATCGTTTTTTTTTTCAAAATTGTCGCTCTTTTTTGTTTATAGCGCAAAAAAAATATGCAGGTGATCAAATACCACCAAAAGAAAGCTCAATTTGTGATATGAATTTTGTTTGGGTACAGCTTCTTACGACCGCGCAATTGTCAGTTAAAAATAACGCAGTGCCGTATCGCAAAAAAATGGCCTGGTCATTAAGGGGGGTAAAACCTTCCGGGGCTGAAGTGGTTAATTAACTACTTCAGTATAGACCTTTACTGTTAATCCAATCTGCCTGGTTTGAAGTCGCTAAAGGGGTAATGAAAAAACGGCTTAGAAAGGGGCAATAGAGAAGTCCGTGTGAACACATTACAAAGGTCTGACCTGCAGTGGAAGGAGAAGAGACGGGGAGGGGGGGTTATTTAATAAAGGCAAATCCACTATGCACTACAAGTGCACTTGGAAGTGCAGTCACTGCAGATCTGAGGGGGGCATGCAAGGAAAATAAAAACCTGCAATTTGGCTTGCACATGATCGGATGATGAAATCAGCAGAAATTCCCCTCATTTCAGATCTTCCCGCGAGATATACAGCGACTGCACTTGTAGTGCAGAGTGAATTTGCCTTAGTAAATCAACCCCTATGTGGTCGTTGCTAGAGGCAAGTATAGTAGTGTTGAGTGCGTTAGCAGCCAGCGGGAGTCGCATTGACATGGTAAGGGTGCCCTGGTAGAGAAGAGGTTTGTGAGCTTGGGCCCCTCCAAAGCGACTGGTGCCCTGCATACAGGGACTGATATAGCAGCACAGAGTATCCAAGATACCTAGCCGGAGATGTTATAGAAGAGGAGGAGAAGTGAGCAAGACACTTAAAGCGGTTGTCTACCTATTTTGTTTACTTTTACCTACAGGTAAGCCTATAATAAGGCTTACCTGTAGGTAAAATGAATATCTTCTAAACCTGTACAGTTTAGAAGATATTCCCTTTCTAATTCAATGTGGTGTTACGGCGCATGCGCCGTGTCTGTCCTGGCGCATGCGCTGTGTGTGTCCCGGCAAAGGCCCGGCATTAGTTCCGGACCGTGCCGGGAAAAACGGGTCCCGCGTGCATGCGCGGGAGTGCCGTCTCGCGGCTCCTGCCAGTCACAGCGCCGGAGCCGCGCACCCAGAAGCAAGATCCGTGGGAAGATGTCCACTCCCACAGAGGGGACCAAGCAGCCCGGTCGTATCTTCGTTTCAAGGTGAATATTTCATAATGAGCTAGTATGCGGTGCATACTAGCCCATTATGCTATTGTCTTGCAGCTTTTTATTTTATTTTTATTTTAGGGTAGACAACCGCTTTAAGGAATGAAGTCGTTTGGGAACATGTGAAGAGATCATCTCTTAAGCCAGGGAAAGGTCTCATAGTGTCACTGGATTGAGGCGACACGTAAGGCAGTGCTTGTAGTGTGGGGGTACAGGCTTTGTGGTATCCACTCAGAACTGCTGCATCCATTGGGAGAGGTCATGGGAAGTGAAACAATTAACTGTGCAAGATTGACCTGCTTGCTTCTAAGAGTGATGACTTCACATGACGGTGTCCTCCACCTGTAGGTACAGGAAATAGCAAGCACTACTTGTAAGTCCCCCATTGGGCGTGTTAAGTTCTGCCCTCGGTCCTATGTGACAACCATGGCTCCATCCAAAGATACAATGGAGAATGGAGTGTAGTAGAGCTGCATGATTAATCGTATTAAAATTGCAATCTCGATTCACCCCCCGCGCGCGATCTCCATCACATATTATCGCGATTTTCAGTGCAGTTAATGGAGTCCGACTTGCGGGGCGACTCAGCGTTACTTGACTGTTAATAGAAGTCAATGCAAGTTGCCTGAAGTCTCCCCAGAAATCTTTTTCTAAGTCGGAGCGACTTGAGACTCTCCTATCTGGGCAGACTGCCAATTCTGGGCAGAGAGACAAGTCTGAGGTCATTGTTGATAAAAGTAAAAAGATACTATGCTTCAAATGATCAAAGGGTTGAACTCCCGTGTATAGAAGAGTTCAGTTTAACCATTTAAAGACTAAATATTTTCTGACATTTGTTGCTAAAAATCCAGTATTTTCTGCTAGAAAATGACTTAGAACCCCCAAATATTATATATTTTTTAGCAGAGACCCTAGAGAATAAGATGGTGGTTGTTGCAATATTTTATGTCACACGGTATTTGCGCAGTGGTCTTTCAAACGCAATTTTTTTGGGAAAAATTACACTTTCAAAAAAAAAAACCTAAAATGTTACGCTGCGAGAATTGTGAGAGAATCGTGATCTTTATTCTAAGCAAAAAGATTCTGATTCTCATTTTGGCCAGAATCGTGCAGCTCTAGAGTGTAGACACAGAGACCAGAATTATTTTGTTGCAATACCACACAGAAATTAAAACGGAGCTCCTGTCGTTTTTGTGTAGCTGCTTTTAATAAACACACACTCACCTATCACAGGATCCAGCGATGTGGACGCCCCAACCATCGCTTCTGTCCCTCTCCTCCACGCAGGCATTTCAACTGTGGGCACAGTTTGCGGCTTCACAGCCAGGAATGCACTGCACATGTGCGAGTCACGGTGCACCTGCTGAATGGTCGGACAGTCTTCTGGGACAGGTTCAGGCCCCAGAAGACTGAAGGGAGGGAGGGGGAAGAGGCGAACATCAGGTAATTTCTGAACTCACTTAAAATGTACGTAGCACAGAAAAGAAACAAATGCAGCCACAAATTGTAAGCTGCATTATACTGCATTTTTATTTTTGGGTCTATATATATATTTTAATGCATTTTTTTCTTTTAGCAAAACTATATCAAAACTAGGTACGTGCCCCCCCCCCCCCCAAAAAAAAAAATGTCATGCCAAATGCGGCAGAGGGAGGGGGGAGTGCTTAAAGCGGAACTTCCCCTGTAGGGTGGAGCTCCTCTTTAAGGGAAAGGAAGCCAGGAGAAAAGATGTCTTTTAATCTATATGTCAAGGCATAATAATAAAAAAATAGAACATATTTAGTACATTTCCTTATACTGGCAGGATCAACAGGTACTTTTTACACTTATGGATCAGACATAACAAAACACTTTAAATGGTATATGTAACCAAAAGGGTGCATATACGAGGAGTGCATTGTTAGGGCTTACATATATTTTAAGGATATACTATAAATAGTTTATTTGGATAGTACGCCTTTAAAACATAAAAGAATGAGCCATTTTAATAATCAAGTGATGGAAAGGAATCCCTTTCAATAATTCAAAATAATGAAATCCTGATCTCTAGTAAACATTTTTAATAAAGAGAGTTTGGTTTTCTTATTTAAAAGGAATAACACTACAGGCTAGTAATAAATACCCATTTGTAGATCATAAAATCACAGACCAGCTGTAAAGACCCATTTGGAATCTATAAAACACAACAAAGAATAGTTGTGGGGTCTAGGGGAAGAAGTGCCATTATTTTGAGGGGGGAAATACATTTTTTTTATAAACCAAGTTTTGCTTTCTTAAATGATGGCAGGAAGACAGATGGTTGGGATCTGTGTACAGTTTATCCAGGTTTCTGTGGTTTTATGCTTGTATGTACAGTGACAGCTAGGCAGCCATGATGTAGCGATGCAATGGTATAGCGAGTGCTATCCTAGGTCGATGGACCATAAACCTGGCATGGGGGCGCTCCAGCTCTGTCAGTGGTTCTTAAATCATTCCTCTTTTCTTCTCTTTACATTAGTGGAAACGTGACCTAGAACATGGGTCAAAGTCTTATACACCTCCTAGCAATCCTTCCCTGCTGGTCTCTCTGTCAATCTCTAAGAAGGATTCCACTGAACGAGCTAATGGAAACAAGAGCTTGCAGTCAACTGTACTAATGTTACTATTAATACCTTCAACATAAGGGACAGCAATAGCACAGGCAACCCAATGTCCCAAAGAAACAGCCCAATGACTTTACGTACTCTGTGACTAATAGGTCTTATGGAGCAGTCAAAAGCGTACGTTCAGTAATAACAAAAGGTTCCCCCAAACCTTCCTATCTTCCTCTAATGCAGGTTCCATTATTACTTTTTTTTTACCTTGTTCCTGTAGCAAGCTTGTTTTTGTTCCCTGTGACATTATCACCAGGGCAGCTGCTGGGTGCAAAGTTGAACTACAACTTCCAAGAGCACTTTCCCTACACAGTGACAAGAAGAAAGAGTCGAGGGGCAGCTAGTCAGGGTTCTTTTTTCTAGTAGGCGGGTGTAACAGCATTGCTTAGGATTTTAGTACAAAAGGGGCACTGTGCTGTCAGCCCAAATAGGAATTTAGGAGCACAATGGATTTATGGTAGACCAGCAGATATTTGTTTTTATTAGAACCAGTTTAAAGAGATAAAACTTGGAGAATATTGCAGATATATACCTTTTGATTTGCTAAACTTTGCACTCATTTTCCCCAGAGCTTAGGTTTTGTACATATTGTATTTATCTTTATAAATGCCAGGTACAGAAATAATTTAAAGATAAAAAAATTTCTTTTTGGTCATAATATTATTTTGTATTTTTTTTTTTTTATATACAGCAAGTGGAAAGGTTTGGCACATGTGTGCCAACAACGACAAAACCATCCATTGTAAAAAGCATGCAGTTTTCCAAAGCTCAATAGAACAAACTGAAAACACATGGAAAACCGATCTTTCCTTATCAAGCAGCTCAGTTCAAATTTTCCATCCCAGATAGACTCCATGATGTTAAGATCAGGGCTCTGTGGGGGCCAAACCATCACTTCCAGGACTCCTTGTTCTTTATGCTGAAGATAGTTCTTAATGGCATTGGCTTTATGTTTGGGGTTGTGCTGCTGCAGAATAGATTTGGGGCCAATGATACGCCTCCCTGATGGTATGGCATGATGGAGATGTATCTTCCTGTATTTCTCAGCATTAAGGACACCAATTATCCTGACCAAATCTCCAACTCAATTTGCAGAAATGCAGCCCCAACCTTGTAAAGAACCTCCGCCACGCTTCACTGTTGCCTGCAGACACTCATTATTGTACCGCTCTCCAGCCCCTCACAAACAAACTGCCTCCCACTACAGCCAAATATTTCACATTTTGACTCATCAATCCAGAGCACATGCTGCCATTTTTCTTGTTTCCTTGTTGGAGGTGTGGCTTTTTGGCCTGCGATTCTTCCATGAAGACCACTTCTGGACAGACATCTCCAGACAGTAGATGGGTGTACCTGGGTGCCACTGGTTTCTGCCAGTTCTGTGCTGACGGCACTGCTGGACATCTTCCAATGGTGAAAGGAAGTAAGCATGATGTGTCTTTCATCTGCTGCATTAAGTTTATTTGGCCAACCACTGCGTCTACAGTCCTCAACATTGCCTGATCAATGGTGTCCTAAATACTGAGAAATGCAGGCAGATACTTATCCATCATGCCATACCATCAGGGAGGCGTGTATTTGGCCCCAAATGTGTTCTGCAACAGGACAACAACCCCAAACATACAGCCAATGTGAAGAACAAGAAGTCCTGGATGTGACGGTTTGGCCCCTACAGAGCCCTGATCTCAACATAACTGAGTCAGTATGGGATTATATGACTCAAGAATTTGAGGCAGCCTACATCCACAGAAGATCTGTGGTTAGTTCTCCAAGATGTTTGGAACAACCTACCTGCGAACTTCCTTCAAAAACTGTGTGCAAGTGTACCTAGAATAATTGATGCGGTTTTGAATCCAAAGGGTAGTCACATCAAGTATTGATTTGTTTAAGTTTTATTTGCATTTTGGAAATTGATAAAAATAAACAACTTACATATAAAAGTATGCAAACCAATATCAGGCTGCTTTGAGAAAAACCTACAAGTCTTCATACTAGTTTTATTTGATGAGGCATAGCATCTGTTGAAGTACTGAAGAGAAAGCAGAATGAGTTTGTTTAAAGATTATAATTGCATGTTCAAGGAAACTCTAAAAAAGTCCAACCTGAGGCAAGGGAGTAGCCAAAGAAGCTGCCTGCAGATACAACAAACAGATCACAAAAGCAGTTAATGCCTTCTGAATGTAATGCATCACGAGAGAGCCAGCCAAGAGACGATTACATTAACATTTTCACAGCAGACTATTATTTCAAATCGGATCAGATCCAATTTGCTCTCTCAGGCTTCTAATTGTATTATTTTTCAGCCACGCATCAGTACGGGTGCCATGTGTAAAACTCTGGAATGCAATTAGAAATGCTGCACGTTATCCAAGTATGTGACAAACTAATGAAACACTCAAAGTATGTTCTTGTCCCGGAGTAAAAGAGTCTCCCTCAGGTGCTCACAGAAGCGGATGGAATATGAAGTTTTTAGATATGAGATCTACGAATGAGTCAACAACTTACTATTAGACTTCAAAGCAAGAAAACTTTTATTATACAAGACTACAAAAGAGTTTGGTTTTCCTGAGTCAGAAAATGAAATGTAGTCATTAAATCATTGTTCAATTTAAAAAGAAAGTTTTTTTTAAGTAAAAGACTGA
>BLSH010103051.1:942211-972078 GCA_018402905.1 Glandirana rugosa
GGTCACGGGTAGTTTACGTCGGAACGGTCACGGGTAGTTACGTCGGACTAGTCACGGGTCGTAACGACGGATTCACGGGTAGTTACATCGGACGCTGGGCACTGATCAGGCTGCATTGATGGGCACTGGCAAGGCTGCATTTGATGGGCACTGGCAATGCTGCATTTGATGGGCACTGGTAAAGCTACATTTGATGGGTACTGGTAAGGCTACATTTGATGGGCACTGGTAAGTCTGCATTTGATGGGCACTGATCAGGCTGCATTTGTTGGACACTGATCAGGCTGCATTTGATAGGCACTGATCAGGCTGCATTTGATGGGCACTGATCAGGCTGCATTTGATGGGCACTGATCAGGCTGCATTTGATGGGCACTGATCAGGCTTGCATTGGTGGGCACTGATCAGGCTGCATTTGATGGGCACTGGTGAAGCTGCATTGATGGGCAATGGTAAGACTGCATTGATGGGCAAGGGTGAGGCTGCATTGATGAGCACTGGTGAGGCTGCATTTTATATTGATTTTGCACACAAACAAAAACCATCACAAACACACACAGAAATCATCACAAACATATACTGACATTATGCACACACAGAAACCATGACACCCAAGCAATAGAAATTACTTTCTCGAGACAGGGGTACTTAGGAATTTTTTTTTAGATCTGCAGTAAAACCGTAAAAGGTTGAGAAACATTGCTCTAGATAACCATTCAGCTTGATTCATGCACTGGAGGCATCTAGGTTCCATGGTATCAGAGCCTCATAGATATGCTGGGTGACGGACTACGCGACCCCATTCCTGCTGACAAAGTCTTGCCCAGGATGTAACGTGCCCAGGAGGAGGAGCCACATTGCTGACATCATCCATGGCTATCTTTGGATCTGATCAAGATGTACTACTGATCAAATGCTTTGATATGCATAAAGCCAAGCGCTGGACTTTGTGAGTGTGATTTTAATGTTTTCCAAGTAAAGGTGTTTGAAACCGAGAGCACTATCTACTCTAATTTTGTATACATCCATTATCCAGTTCACCCCCAGCAGGGTACAGCGTGATTTGACCTGCCTTTTAGCTCAGGGGTCATTGGTTTAAGGTGAGCGGCCACATTCATTTTTGGTCGCGGGACTGATCACCCTTGAACACCTGGATGTGTATAGGTTATATGCACTATCCACTTGCTGATGGGAATCTTTGTTGTTTTCTGCCTCCGATTTAGATTTCATATGGACATTTAGAATCTTTATAGATTTGTTTAGTAGGTTCCCCCAACTTATTCTTATGTGGTAGTGCAAATTTCTATTTTGTTTTGACTAAAATGCCACTTCGGTTTTAATCATATTTTAGTTGACTAAAATAGTGTTTATTTCGTTGATGAAAATATTTTCGTAAACAAAATTAAACTGGAGCTAAGAGAGGAGAAACAGCAACACACTAATCTTCCCAGTTAACGGCTGTGCGGGGGGTGGGGTAAGAGGACAAGTATGATCATTGGAGAAGGGCAGGATGAGTAACTAGCATAAGGCAAGCTAAGGAACTGACTAAGGTGGCCTCTCCTGCTTAGTGTGGTCAGTTTTTAATAGGAAAGCAGAGGGGCTGGCAGGAACACCAGGGATTTCACACAAAGGAAGCAATACAAAGGGAACAGAATACTTTCTCATACAATTACATGGTAAAGCAGGTACATATAAAATATATAAAATGTTGGGTTTACATTTTCTTTATCCACTTGACCACTGGGCACTTAAACCCCCTTAACAACCAGACCAATTTTCAGCTTTTAGTGCTCTCACGCTTTGAATGACAATTACTCAGTCATGCAACCCTGTACCCAAATTATATTTTTGTCCTTTTTTCCACAGAAATATAGCTTTCTTTTGGTGGTATTTAATCACTGCTGGGTTTTATATTTTGTAAATGAAAAAAGCCCGAAAATTCTGTAAAAAAAATGCATTTTCTTCGTTATAAAATTAGCAAATTAGTAATTTTTCTTCATAAATTTTGGTCAAAATTTATACTGCTGCATACAGTGGGTAAGGAAAGTATTCAGACCCCCTTAAATTTTTCACTATTTGTTATATTGCAGCCATTTGCTAAAATCATTTAAGTTCATTTAAGTCAACCATCACTGCAGCCCTCCACCAGTCGGGGCTTTATGGCAGGGTGGCCCGACAGAAGCCTCTCCTCAGTACAAGACACATGAAAGGCCGTATGGAGTTTGCTAAAAAAAAACACCTGAAGGACTCCAAGATGGTGAGAAAGAAGATTCTCTGGTCTGATGAGACCAAGATAGAACTTTTTGGCCTTAATTCTAAGCAGTATGTGTGGAGAAAACCAGGCACTGCTCATCACCTGTCCAATTCAGTCCCAACAGTGATGCATGGTGGTGGCAGCATCATGCTGTGGGGGTGTTTTTCAGCTGCAGGGACAGGACGACTGGTTGCAATCGAAAGAAAGATGAATGCGGCCAAGTACAGGGATATCCTGGATGAAAACCTTCTCCAGAGTGCTCAGGACCTTAGACTGGTCCGAAGGTTTACCTTCCAACAAGACAATGACCCTAAGCACACAGCTAAAATAACGAAGGAGTGGCTTCACAACAACTCTGTGACTGTTCTTGAATGGCCCAGCCAGAGCCCTGACTTAAATCCAATTGAGCATCTCTAGAGAGACCTAAAAATGGCTGTCCACCAACGTTTACCATCCAACCTGACAGGACTGGGGAGGATCTGCAAGGAGGAATGGCAGAGGATCCCCAAATCCAGGTGCGAAAAACTTGTTGCATCTTTCCCAAAAAGACTCATGGCTGTATTAGATCAAAAGGGTGCTTCTACTAAATACCGAGCAAAGGGTCTGAATACTTCGGACCATGTGATATTTCAGTTTTTCTTTTTTAATAAATCTGCAAAAATGTCAACAATTCTGTGTTTTTCTGTCAATATGGGGTGCTGTGTGCACATTAATGAGGAAAATAAATGAACTTAAATGGTTTTAGCAAATGGCTGCAATATAACAAAGAGTGAAAAATTTAAGGGGGTCTGAATACTTTCTGTACCCACTGTATCTTTGGTAAAAAATAACCCAAATCTGTGTATATTATTTGGTCTTTGTGAAAGTTATAGAGTCTACAAGCTATGGTGGCAATCACTTAAAATTGATCACACCTGATGTACTGGTGGCCTATCTCATTTCTTGAGACCCTAAAATGGCAGGTACAACTACCCCCCCAAATGACCCCTTTTTGCAAAGTAGACATTCCAAAGTATTTAGTAGGAGGCATGGTGAGTTTTTACCCACAATTCTTTGCAAAATTACGTTTTTTTTCCCCCCATAAACGGGTCATATTAACAGGTTATTTCTCACACACAGCATATGCATACCACAAATTAAACCCCAAAATATATTCTGCTACTCATCCCAAGTATGGTGATACCCCATGTGTGAGACTTTTCCACAGCCTGGCCACATAAAGAGGGCCAACATGCAGGGAGCACTGTCAGGTGTTCTAGGGGCATAAATTTCAAATCGAATTTGACTACCTATTACACTAGTGAGGCACTGTAGTGGCATGAATGTGGCACGGATGAGAACTGATGTGGCATGGATGAGCATGAAGCATAAATGATCCTTTGTATGGATGGGGATGGCTGAGAACGGATGGGGATGGCTGAGCACGGATGGGGATGACAGATGGATGGCTGAACAGATAGGGATTATGGATGGATGGCTAAACAGATGGGGATGACTGAGCATGGCTGGATAGGTTAGCATGGATGAGGATGGAGGTCTGTGCATGGATGGATGGATGGGAGTGCAGACTGGCACACAGCAGCACTTCAGATCCTCTGCCCACAGCGTTGCTGCATCTAATCTCTCCCCCTCTCTTCTCACACTGAACCGATCGGTGGGGAGAGACAAGCCTGTTAACATGTGATCGTCCCGTCATTTGACGGAGCGATCACATGGTAATGAGCTGCTATGAGCGGTAGTTTACCGCGGTCTGTGAAGCGCTGGGTCTCCAGGACCCGGCGGTCACAGATGTTCCTGGGGGCGCACGTTCATGGGAGGACGTCACTGTACGCCCTCCTAGGGTTAAGAAACCACCCTGTAGCCTTCAATTGACTATGGAGCGGTTGTTAACAGGTTAACTGAACAAGCTGAACTTAGAAGCTGATTGGCTACCAATTCACCACTGCACCAGATTCTGAGTCCTCCAGTTTTAGTAAATGTCCCTCATAGTGTTTGTATTTTTTCACCTTATTTGGCTTAGTACCTATAAAATGATTTCTTCTTTTCTTTTTGATTGGAAATAATGAAATACTGCAAAAGAGTATCCCATATTAAACAATTGGAGCCAGCTAGTGGAGATCTATTAAAGAGGAGGCAATAAACCTGAAGATCAAACGCCCCTCTGCAAGCAGGGAGTGAAAGTTTAAGGGCTTGTTCACACCAGATGCAGTCACACGGATTTTCAAAACACAGCATGAATGGACATGAAAGAAACATCTATACATTTAAAAGAGCCTAGTTTACACCATTGTGGTACTTTCATGTGTGCTTAAAAATAGTACAGCATATTGCTATTTTTTTTTTTTACAGGTAAATATACCAAAACCGCACATGCATGCAAATGCATGTAAATAAAATAACTGAAAAAATGTGAAGTGAGCGCTAAACCAAAATTATACAGTTGCTAGCAAAAAGCAATATACCAAGTTCTTCAAATCAATAAACATACAAAATGTTCTGCGCTGTGATATGTGAAAAAAAAAAACAATGTAAATAAAAATAGTCCTGTATTAATCAAAAAAAAGAAACCACAAATCATCCAGTGAGCAAACTTAGTAGGTGCAAGAATGTTCAGCCAATATAAGGATTGAAAATATAATATATAGAAAAGGGCACTGCCTCACCAAAACACTGTGGCTTCTACAAATTCTATTCTGAATATTGACAGTGTACCGATAAGGCAGCGCCCTTTTCTATATCCACTTCACCCCCGGAAGAATTTCCCAGTTTAGGACCAGAGCACTTTTTGAGATTCGGCACTGCGTCACTTTAACTGACAATTGCGCGGTCGTGCGACGTTGTACCCAAACGAAATTTGCATCCTTTTTTTCCCACAAATGGAGCTTTCTTTTGGTGGTATTTGATCACCTCTGTGTCATTTCTGATCACGCTATAAACAAAAGAAGAGCAACCATTTTGCAAAAAAACCCAAATTTCTTACTTTTTGCTAAAATACAAATCCAAAAAAAAATAATAAAAAAACACATTTTTTTCACTGGTTTTGGCCGATTTAAAGTCTTCCTCATATTTGTGATAAAAAAAAAATCGCAATCTGCGTTTATTGATTGGTTTGCGCAAAAGTGGCCGCGTTTACGGATGGTGAGAATTCATTTCTGGGGGTTTTTTTTCTTTTTTTTTTACTAGTAATGGCGGCGATCTTTAGCGGTACTGCGATATTGGGGCGGACATGTCGGACATTTTTGACACTTTTTTGGGACCATCGACATTTATACAGCAATCAGAAATTTAAAATGTCCACTGATTACTGTGTAAATGTCATTGGCAGTGAAGGGGTTAACCTGCCGGGTGTAGTGAAGGGGTACACTATGTTCCCTGGGTGTGTTCTAACTGTGGGGGGGTTGGGCTACCATGGGCATGAGAGATCTAACTGATCCCAGTGACAGGGATCAGTAGATCACCCATGCCCGCACTGTCAGAATGGGGAACCACCGTGTTTACATCGGCGGTTCCCCGTTCTTTGCCTGTGGATGCTCGTCGCGGCTCGTTGGCGGACATCGGGTCCACCCTAGCCGCGGGCACACTCCTCAGGAGTGCGGCGGGCGCGCCCCCCCTAGCAGCCATTCACAGATCGTTGTCTTTTTACGACGATTCGCGCACAGCATCCACACTGCCGCCGTGAATATATGGCAGGCGGTGGGGAACTGGATATATTATATTTGCAGTTTAGTGGTTAACTAAATTTAGGAGCAGCTACCATTATAACATTATTTATTTTATTTCAGTTAATCAGTTGGAGCCTGAGGTTCCCAATTTTTTTTTTTTTTTTTTTTTTATTAACAATCTTTATTACATTTTTATTTTTCTTATTTCCAAAGCAATACAACACATACAAGCTTTACAGAATACTTTTCCTTCATACTCTTTATATAACATACATACTTATACCCATAAAGAAGAAGGAAAAAAAAAAAAAGGGGCGGGGCTCAACCCCCTTCAGTCACTAACAGTGTGCCCTCATCTGGTAACCATCCCTAATTGTGGGGGAAAAAAAAAGAAAAAACAACCCCCCCCCCCCCCCAATCGCGTAAGGTGAACCTTCACTCTTCTCCTTTTCCCGTGATACACCCAGTGTGCTGCATGACCTTATGGTCCCATACTAAAACTATTGTGACTCGTTAAATCGATCAGAATGTTCCCCTGTGTCCCCTACCCATATATTCCACCTTCACAAGTCATGGGGAGAGGAAGAAAAAATGAGAGAAAAAAAGGGGAGGGCAAGAGGAGTAGGGGGGGGGGGGGGTGAGAGAGAATCCCATCCTTAGAGAGTATATCTACCCTCTATAAGGTTTTTATACATCTTGTACCTACTTAATCTCAGGGGCATAATGCTCCCAAATAGCCAATGTATTTTTAAATTTCTCTTGTTGGTTTTTAACCCTATGGATCCATCTTTCTGCTTCCATGAATCTATTCACCTCTCTCTTCCAATCTAATACTGTTGGGCGTATACTCGGTCCTCAAAACTTTGGGATTAGTGATTTAGCAACATTTAACAGATGTGGAATTATACTTTTCTTATAAACCTTAATAGTAGTGGGTATCCCATGGAAATGTAAAGGGGAGAGTTCTAACAGTCACTCCGTCATTTTCTCAATCCACGGGGCAATCTCCTCCCAGAATATTTTAATCCTGGGGCAGAACCACCATAGACGAAGGTATGTACCCTTTTGTTTTACGACCTCTCCAGCAACTATCCTCTTCCGTCAACTGCATCCGCTTCATCTTGGCCGGTGTTCGGTACCATCTAGCTAAAAATTTGTATGACATCACTTGCGTCTCAACTTATTGAAGTAACATGTGTGGAGTTAATCAATTTTTTAATTTACAACTGTGAGAATGTACAGGTGATACTCGAAAAATTAGAATATTGTGCAAAAGTTCATTTATTTCAGTAATGCAACTTAAAAGGTGAAACTAATATAGACTCATTACATGCAAAGCAAGATAGTTCAAGCCGTGATTTGTCATAATTGTGATGATTATGGCTTACAGCTCATGAAAACCCCAAATCCACAATCTCAGAAAATTAGAATATTACATGCAATCAATAAAACAAGGATTGTACATAGAACAATATCAGACCTCTGAAAAGTATAAGCATGCATATGTACTCAGTACTTGGTTTGGACCCCTTTTGCAGCAATTACTGCTTCAATGCGGCGTGGCATGGAAGCTATCAGCCTGTGGCACTGCTAAGGTGTTATGGAAGACCAGGATCCTTCAATAGCAGCCTTCAGCTCTTCTGCATTGTTGGGTCTCATGTCTCTCATCTTTCTCTTGGCAATGCCCCATAGATTTTCTATGGGGTTCAGGTCAGACGAGTTTGCTGGCCAATCAAGCACAGAAATCCCACGGTCATTGAACCAGGTTTTGGTGCTTTTGGCAGTGTGGGCAGGTGCCAAGTCCTGCTGGAAAATGAAGTCAGCATCACCATAGAGCTCGTCTGCAGAAGGAAGCATGAAGAAATCTCCTGGTAGACAGCTGCGTTGACCCTGGAATTAATGAAGCACAGTGGACCAACACCAGCAGATGACATGGCTCCCCAAATCAACACAGACTGTGGAAACTTCACACTGGACTTCAAGCATCTTGCAGTGTGTGCCTCTCCATTCTTCCTCCATACTCTGGGTCCGTGGTTTCCAAATGAGATGCAAAGTTTGCTCTCATCAGAAAAGAGGACTTTGGACCACTGAGTTACAGACCAGGTCTGTTTTTCTTTAGCCCACCAAGACGCTTCTGACGTTGTTTGTTGTTCAGGAGCGGCTTGACAAGAGGAATACGACATTTGAAGCCCATGTCCAGGATCCGTCTGTGTGTGGTGGCTCTTGATGTACTGACTGCAGCCTCAGTCCACTCCTTGTGAAAGTCCCCAACACCTTTGAATAAATAAATTAAATAACTTTCTATTAATGTGTTTTGATACAGCACTTTGAGAACATCCAGCTTCTTTTGCAATTACCTTTTGAGGCTCTCCCTCCTTATGGAGGGTGTAAATTATGCTTTTCTGCACAATTGTCAGGTCAGCAGTCTTTCCCATGATTGTGATTCCTACTGAACCAGACTGAGAGACCATTTAAAGGCTCAGGAACCCTTTGCAGGTGTTAAGGCTTCATTAGATGATTAGAGTGGGACACTTTGAGCCTAGAATATTGCACCTTTTCACAATATTCTAATTTTCTGAGATTGTGGATTTGGGGTTTTCATGAGCTGTAAGCCATAATCATCACAATTATGACAAATTACGGCTTGAACTATCTTGCTTTGCATGTAATGTCTCTCTCATATATTAGTTTCACCTTTACGGCTGGGTTCACACTATCCGACAAAGAAACGTTCCGACTTTGATCCTACTTTGCTGTGCGATTCACGGTCCTACATAGGGTCAAAGTCGGACCGTTTGTCTGTGAACAGGGATCCGACTTTGATTCCGACAATGCCAGGCACCTTGTGCTCTGGGGATCATGAAGGGGAACTCCACGCCAAATTTAAAAAAAAAAAAAGCATGGGGTCCCCCTCCAGAGGCATACCAAGCCCTTTGGTCTGGTATGGATATTAAGGGGAACCCCCACGTCGAAAAACGGCGTGGGGTCCCCCCACAATCCATACCAGACCCTTATCCGAGCATGCAGCCCAGGAAAGGGGGTGGGGACGAGCGAGCGCCCCCCCCCTCCTGGACCATACCAGGCCCCGTGCCCTCAACATGGGGGAGTATGGGTGCTTTGGGGCAGGGGGGCTCTGCACCCCCCACCCCAAAGCACGTTGTCCCCATGTTGATGAGGACAAGGGCCTCTTCCCGACAACCCTGGCCGGTGGTTGTCGGGGTCTGCGGGCGGGGACTTATCGGAATCTGGAAGCCCCCTTTAACAAGGGGGCCCCCAGATGCCGGCCCACCACCCTATGTAAATGAGTATGGGGTACATTGTACCCCTACCCATTTACCTGGAAAGAAATATGTACACAAAAAACCACACAGCTTTTTAAAATATTTTATTAAATCTGCTCCGGCGGTCTTCTCCCCTCTCCGGTGTCTTCTTTTCTTCGGCTCTTTTGCGGGGTCTTCCATCTTCTGAGGGGTCTTTTCTTCTCCTTCTCTGCGGCGTCTTCTGCTCTTTTGCCGGTCTTCTCCGCTCTCCTCTTCCCTCTCTTCTTCTTCTCATGTTGACACGACGCGATCTCCTTCACGAATGCCCTCGCCGCTCTGTGCTGTGCCTTATATTGGCATGGGGCGTGGCCACCCGATGACATCACCCGGAGGCCCCGCCCCATATGAGGTCACATCCTGGGGGTGGAGCTGTGACATGTGGGGCGGGGCCTCCAGGTGATGTCATCTGGTGGCCACGCCCCATGCCAATATAAGGCACAGCACAGAGCGGAGAGGGCATTCGTGAGGGAGATCGCGTCGTGTCAACATGAGAAGAAGAAGAGAGGGAAGAGGACAGCGGAGAAGACTGGCAAAAGAGCAGACGCCGCAGAGAAGGAGAAGAAAAGACCCCTCAGAAGATGGAAGACCCCGCAAAAGAGCCGACACCGGAGAGGGGAGAAGACCGCTGGAGCAGATTTAATAAAATATTTTAAAAAGCTGTGTGGTTTTTTGTGTACATATTTCTTTCCAGGTAAATGGGTAGGGGTACGATGTACCCCATACTCATTTACATAGGGTGGGGGGCCGGCATCTGGGGGCCCCCTTGTTAAAGGGGGCTTCCAGATTCTGATAAGTCCCCGCCCGCAGACCGGCCAGGGTTGTCGGGAAGAGGCCCTTGTCCTCATCAACATGGGGACAAGGTGCTTTGGGGTGGGGGGCGTAGAGCCCCCCTGCCCCAAAGCACCCATACTCCCCATGTTGAGGGCACGCGGCCTGGTAAGGTCCAGGAGGGGGGGTGCTCGCTCGTCCCCACCCCCTTTCCTGGCCTGCCGGGCTGCGTGCTCAGATAAGGGTCTGGTATGGATTTTGGGGGGGGACCCCACGCTGTTTTTTCAGCATGGGGTTCCCCTTAAAATCCATACCAGACCAAAGGGCCTGGTATGCTCCTGGAGGGGGACCCCATGCCAGTTTTCTTTAAAAATATGGTGTGGAGTTCCCCTTCAAAATCCCCAGAGCACAAGTCGCATGCCAAAGTCGGATCAGTGAAGACACTGATACGACTTTGATCCGACTTCAATGCCTTTCAATGGGCTGAAGTAGGATCAAAGTCGGACAAAAGTAGTACAGGGACCTTTTTCAAAGTCGGTCCGACTTTGAAAAACACAAGTCGGACAAGTTAAGACAGCTCTCATAGGGAATCATTGTTTTTGCGACGTAATGCAACTTGTGCTCTTCATGTCGGTCCGAGAAACGGCCTAGTGTGAACCCAGCCTTAAGTTGCATTACTGAAATAAATGAACTTTTGCACGATATTCTAATTTTTTTTAGTATCACCTGTATAGTTCAGTTCCCTCTCCCATTCTTTAATATAATAGGGGGTTGATATACCTTGGGAACCGAGGATCAATCTATACATCTGCGATAGGGGGTGTCTTGGTTCCACAGAGCCTGCACATAATGCCTCGAATGTAGTCAGTGTTACCGCTGATCTCACTCGAGGCCTTATTTTGTTATATAAGTCTGCCATTTGGTAGTATCTCCAGGTTCCCAAAGGTATATCTCCCAGTGTCTGCACCAGGATCCCCTGGGGGGGAAACCTGGCCCACGTAGTATTCCCCTCTGCCCCCCATATCCCCAGAAATCCATTTTCTTCTCCTGGTGGAAGCCACGGGAATCCTCCCAGTGGGGCCAACGGAGAGGTTTGAGGGGAAAATTTACCTGTCTTATTCAATCTATCCCATACCGCCAAGGTATTGCGTGATAACGGATCCCCAGGGGGGAAACCTGGCCCACGTAGTATTCCCCTCTGCCCCCCATATCCCCAGAAATCCATTTTCTTATCCTGGTGGAAGCCACGGGAGTCCTCCCAGTGGGGCCAACGGAGATGTTTTTTGGGGCAAATTTACCTGTCTTATTCAATCTATCCCATACCGCCAAGGTATTGCATGGTAACAGAGATGTCCATTCTGCAAAACCTCTGGATTTTGCTGGGATCCAGGGGGCTCCTGCCAAGTACCTCCCAGCCATTGTTTTCTCCAGGGCTACCCATCAGTTACATGGAGATTCTTTACACCAGTCCAATATATGCACCAATGACATTATCCTATAATACAGTGCTACATCTGAGAGCCCTACTCCCCCCGCCCTTAACTCCTACGCAACAAATCATATGCGATTCTAGGGCGTTTATCTTTCCAAACAAATGACAGGAATATCCTCCTTATACGTTTAAAAAAAATTTGAGGTAACGCAATAGGCACTGCCTGTAGTATATAAATTATTTTTGGTAATATGATCATCTTGAGAGTGTTCACTCTCCCAAACCATGTCAGTATCTGATCCCTCCATCCCTAAATGTTCCCTGTTATATTATTTAACAGGGTTTCATAATCAAGTTCATATAATGTTTTAACATCTGAAGTAATATGTACTCCCAGATACGGCAAATATTTGGTTCACCAAATGAAGGGGAATGCTTGTTTTAGAAGGGACGTTTCCTTTGGGAAATCCTTGTTTTTTCCCATAGATGTATCCCCAAAGTTAATCTTAAAGTTAGATAAGCCGCCAAATCTATTTACCTCTGACATCAATACAGGCAATGTTGTCCTGGGAGTTGAAAGATAACAGAAGGTCATCTGCATAGGCTGAGACCTTATGCTCCTCTGACCCAATTCTGATCCCTACAATCTCTGAATTCCTCCGGACTTTAAGAAAAAGTTCCAGTATCATCGCAAATATCGGGTGATAAAGGACACCCCTGCCTGGTCCCATTTCTTATATTAAAATTTTCTGATAATGTACCGTTAACCTTCACCCTTGCTTTAGGGTCCGCATATAGGGCCATAATCCAGTCCATCATGCTTTCTCCCAGACCCATCCCTCTTAACACTTCACTCATAAAGGTACAATCCATCCTGTCAAATGCCTTTTCAGCGTCCATTGATAATATCACTCTTGAGGTCTTCTCTGGTCCAACTTGAGACCAGTAGAGGACATTAAGTGCTCTTACGGTGTTATCTCGAGCCTCGCGACTTCTCATGAAGCCCGTTTGATCAGGGTGGATTAATTTTACTATATGCTCCTGCAATCGAAGTGCTAAAATCTTGGCCAATAATTTAATATCGGAATTAAGAAGAGAGGTGAGTCTGTAGTTGGCGCAATGTTGCGGATCTTTCACTGGCTTTGGAAGAATCGTCACGTAGGCCATCAATGCTTCTGGAGGTAAAGGGTTGGAAGCTGTAATATAATTAAAGTGACCACACAGAGGGCTTATCAGTAGCGACATAAAGGGATTTTATTATAACTTACCGTAAAATCCTTTTCTCTGAGTTCACTGACAGACGCAGCTCTTCTTATGACATATGGGGGTTATGCTCATATCACTAGGAGTAGACTAGGCAAAAATAAAACAAGCATAGGTTGGCCCCTCCCAGGGGGCCGTCCTCACCTTAGCATATAATCCCCCTGCTCTGCATAGCACATCAGTTCGTAACAAGCCGTACAAACTCCACAGAGGGGTGGATGCTACGTCTGTCCTTGAACTCCGAGAAAAGGATTTTACGGTAAGTTATAATAAAATCCCTTTTACTCTACGTTCACTGACAGACGCAGCTCTTCTTATGACACGTGGGGATGTCCCAAAGCTGTGCCAATCAAGAGGGGTGGGAAAACTATAACAGTACCCAACAAAAAAGTCCTCTCGGACGGCGCCATCCACGCCTAAACTGCCGCTTGTAATACTTTGCGGCCAAAGGCAGCATCCAAAGATGCTGAGACATCAATTTTTATAAAACTTAGTAAACGTGTGCACTGAGGCCCAAGTAGCCGCTTTGCACACCTGAGACACCGAGGCCTGGTGTCTAAATGCCCAGGAAGTACTAACTGCCCTGGTGGAATGAGCCGTGACTGGAAAAGGGGGAACCTTGCCCCAAACCTCATGCATGAGTCACGGTCTTCCTGATCCAACGAGAAATGGTAGCTGACGAGGCTGCCATGCCTTTGCGCGACCCTTCCGTCAGCACAAATAAAGATTCAGACTTCCGAAAATAAGCTGTAGAAATCAAATACACCCGCAAAGCCCTCACTACATCCAATGAATGCAGTTAAATTTCCTTGGGATGCGACGGGTGCGGGCACAATGAGGGAAGAACAATATCCTCATTCAAATGAAAAGAAGAAACCACCTTCGGAAGAAACTAAGGGGAAGGTCGCAAAACCGCTTTGTCCTTATGATGAACTAAGTAAGGTGACTTGCAGGATAATGCTGCCAACTCAGACACCCGCCTAGCGGATGTAACAGCCACCAGAAAGGCCACTTTCTGCGACAACAGTCGCAAGGGAATGTCCCTAATCTTTTCATATGGTGGCTTCTGCAGCACAGAAAGCACCAGATTCAAATCCCACGGCGCCAGAGGCGACCGTATCCGAGGAGCCACATGATGTACACCCTGTACAAACGTACGGATCAATGAATGTGACGCCAAGGGCCGTTGAAAAAGAACCGCCAGGGCCGAAATCTGACCCTTAAGCATACTTAATGCCAGGTTCTTGTCCAGTCCCTGCTGTAAAAAAGTCAGTACTCTGGACACTGTATAAGAGCGGGGGTTCCAACCCCCTGTCTCGCACCAGGCAATATAGGCCTTCCAGGTCCTATGATAAATCTTACGTGAAGTACCCTTACGAGCTTCAATCATAGTAGGGATCATGGAGTCCGAGACACCCCTATCCCTCAACACCTCGGACTCAATAGCCAAGCCGTCAAAGCCAGCGAGGGTAAAGCAGGGTGCAAGATGGGCCCCTGAGACAGTAGGTCTCAGCGAAGCGGAAGACGCCACGGAACATCTGTCAGCATCCGCACCCCGTTGGTGTACCAAGGACGCCGAGGCCAATCCGGAGCTACCAGGATTGTCGGATTCCCTCTGCTTCTATCCTGCGCAGAACCCGCGGCAGAAGCTTTAGGGGAGGAAAGATATACAGTAGCCGATACCGACCCCAGGGTGCTACCAGTGCGTCCGAGGTGACCGCCAATGGATCTCTTGTTCTGCACACAAAGGTCTGTACCTTGTGATTGAACCTGGAGGCCATGAGGTCCACCTCTGGTGTGCCACACTTGAGGCAAATCTGGAGGAACACTTCTGGATGTAGGGACCACTCCCCCTGATCCAGAGTCCGGCGGCTGAGAAATTCCGCCTGCCAGTTTTCCACACCTGGAATGTAGATTGCAGAGAGAGCTGGCACGTGAAGTTCTGCCCACCGAAGGATCAGAGCCACCTCCACGGCTGCTGCTGTGCTTCTCGTTCCGCCCTGATGGTTCACATATGCCACAGCCGTGGCATTGTCCGACTGTACCCGGACAGGGAGGCCTCGCCGACCAAAGGGACAGACAAAGCCTGATTGCTCTCAGTTCCAGTACATTTATCGGAAGGCATGCTTCCTGAACTGACCAAAGACCCTGGGCAGAGAATTGCCCCAGGACCCCTCCCCAGCCCGACAGGCTGGCATCCGTCGTTACTATCGACCAATTGAGGGGGAGAAAACATTTTTCCAATTTTTAGGGCTGGAGCCCGAATTCACCAAATCAAGGATCCTCGGGACTGATGATCCAACCTGATCAGCCTGTCTAGGGATAGGGGAGATTTGTCCCATTGCGACAAAATCGCCTTCTGCTGAAGCCGAGTGTGACTCTGGGCGTAAGGTATCGCTTTGAAAGCAGACACCATGAGCCCCAACACTCGCATACAGAACCGTAAGGAGGACCACTGGCGTGATAACAAGGTTCGCACTGCTGCCTGTAATGTCAGGAGCTTGCTCGGTGGTAAAAACACCCTTGCCTGCACCGTGTCCAGAATCAGACCCAGGTATTCCAGCCGGTAGGATGGAGTCAATGATGACATCTGCAGGTTGATCAGCCAAATTCTTTTAACGTGGACACCGCGATTATCACGTTCTCCTCAAGAGCCGCAGCTGACTCTGCTCTCAGGAGTAAATCGTCGAGGTACGCCACCACCGCGATACCTCTCTGTCTCAACAGTGCCAGCATCGGGGCCACCACCTTGGTGAACACTCGGGGAGACAAAGCCAGCCGGAAGGGAAGTGCCACAAACTGGTAATGCAGATCTCCCACTGCGAAGCGTAGAAAATGCTGGTGACTGTGACAAACTGGAACGTGAAGATACGCGTCCCTGATATCCAGGGACGCCATGAGTTCCCCTTGGTGCAGGGCGGCCACGACCGAGCGGATGGACTCCATCCTGAATCTCTTTGTCTTTACAAAGCAGTTTAATGCCTTCAGGTCCAGAACTGGCCTGACACCGCCCTTCTTGGGCACCACAAAGAGGTTTGAGTAAAACCCGTGAAATCTTTCCACCGCGGGTACCGGTACAATCACCCCCTTTTCGGCAAGCGCCCGAATGGCGCCCAGAAGCGCCTCCCGACGCCCCTGAGGGAGTTATAAGTTTGAAGGGAAGAACCTTTCTGGGGGTAGAGAGATGAACTCTATCCTGTACCCGGGGGACACCACCTCCAGCACCCACCGATCGGTGATGCGGGCAGCCCATCTGTCTGCGAACCCCAGCAACCGGCCCCCCACCCGTGAGTCGGGCGGGGGCAATCCATCATGCAGAGGTTAACTTATCCATAGTTTTTTCGGACTTATGTTGCCAGGGCTTTTTACTGGACCCAGCGGAAGCCTTACCGGACTTGAAGCCCTTACCCGCTGAGCCGGGTGCACGAAAAAACTTCTTCTGACCTGAAGAAACAGGACCCTGCCTACGGCGAAAATCCCGCCGTTTTGGCTCCGGAAGGAAAGTACTCTTCCCTCCCGTGATATCCTTAATGATTTCATCTAACTGTGGGCCAAACAGACGCCCTCCCTGAAAGGGAAGATCTGTAAGAGCTTTCTTCGAAGCCTGGTCGCCCGACCAAGAGCAGAACCACAGCACCCACCTGATAACAATTGCAAAAACAGACATTTTCCCAAGTGTTGTGCACGTTGTACCTCAGCCTGTGCACGCTCACAAGTTAAACTGGTGTGTAGTGTGGCAGCGTGCTCGTGAAGAGATTGCACCGCCATAGCAGCCGCCAGAGCTGGCCGCATGGCTGACCCAGCCAACAAGAACAGTGCCTTAGACACTGCTTCCATGCAGCGATAGGCCACCTCTTTAAAAGACGGAGACCCCTCCAAGGGAATGGTCGTTGCCTTATTCAGACGGGCCACCGGAGGGTCCACTGCTGGGGAAAGCCCATCTCTTAGTAAAGCTATCCTCAAAGGGGTAGCGAACAGCAAAGCTTTTGGGTAAAGCAAAGGAATTTTGCGGCTGTAGCCATTCCTTGAACACCGCCTGTTCAAACACCTGATCATAAGGGTAGGCCCTAGGGGACCTAGAGGGCTTAAGCGATCCACAAATATATGTGGACTCAAGCGACTCCCCTGCTTGGTCAAGTCGCATGGAGTCACGGATATTAGTGATCAAAGCGGCCACTATTGCTTTGTCGCGCGAAAATGGAGCCTCCTGATCACCTTCGCCATCTGAGGGTATCAGTTCACCCTCTGACAGGTCCACGGGTGTTCCCGCAACCACCGAGACTCTCTCTGGTTCCGAATCCTCCCCCGAAGAATGACCGGGGGGCGGGCATTTTTTGGGGCCCCCCGCCTGGGGAAAGAACTCCCCAAATACCGCCCTCAGCTGTTCCAAGGACACCAAGGTTCCCGGGGTGGATTGTTGATCCGCAGGTACCCCTGCCATAGCACTGCCGGCCTCTGACATCCCAGACTTCTGGCACCCCCACTGTGTGACCACCACCTCTACCCCACCAATCAGCCAGGGAGACCCGGGAGGATTGCACCCACCACTACCAGCACCCAGGGAGAGCCAGCTATACTTGCTATTTTAAATGCCTCAGCACTGTGACTGGAATGAGCAATGCCAAAAATCCACTGCACTTCAAGAGCCTGCACCGCCGTCTGTCAGCCACGCTTGTCCAAGCAAAAACGGAAGTGCTTCTGCGGTTTTTATCACTTCCTGTAATACCGAAAACGACCACTGGGGGCCACTAGAGGACAGGCTGAAAACCGCATGGTCTACCAAACAATGGCTGCTGCCATCAACACAAGCCGAGCTTACGGCAAAATGGTGCGGTCGGCGGACGAACGGTGATCCACACCGAATGGCGGCGAACCGCCAAATGCAGTCTCCGGTCAGTGCGGGGTGCGGTACTGCGGGGGGAACGGGAGATGACCACCCCAGATGCGTCCCCACTAATAGACCCCCACCGGCCGGCTACCTTAGAAGCTGCCCAGGTGCCCACTCTCCACGCCCTAAGACGGAAGAGGGGTCTACTCATCGACCCGACGGGCGCAGCGGGTAGCCACCCGGAGCAGACTTACCTCCCCATGGAGAGGCATGCTGCTGGCCAGGCCCCTGGACAGGAACAGAACCAGTCACTGGGCTCTAGTGGGATTAGCCACTGGCCGCCCGCACGGAACGGGCGCTATGCGGCGTGCCCCCGCTAAGGGTAGCTCGCCTAGACGTTGGCCGGACTGGGGAAAGTTTTTGGATTCTAGATATCCTGTATACCGCCAGCCGGCTTCTTGATAGCAGTCTTCATCATAAAAACCTTCAGGAGACGGCAGATCCCATAGGGAACCAGGTCTACTCCTTGCACTAGGCAATAAAAACTGATGTGCTATGCAGAGCAGAGGGATTATATGCAAAGGTGAGGACGGCCCCCTGGGAGGGGCCAACCTATGCTTTTGTTTTATTTTTGCCTAGTCTACTCCTAGTAATATGAGCATAACCCCCATGTGTCATAAGAAGAGCTGCGTCTGTCAGTGAACGTAAGAGTAAATTTTTTTATAATAAGCATTCGTTAGGCCATCCAGCCCAGGACTTTTTCCCATTGGGACCGCTAGAATGGTTTTACTTAATTCTTCTATGGTAATGGGCTGCTCTAATTCCTCTCTTACTTCCTCAGATAATCTCGGCAGGATATTATCTTTAAGATACTCTTGAATTATCTCAATCGTCTTCTCCTTTTCCCTTTCACCAGAGATTGTAGGAATATTATAAAGGCCTACATAAAAACGATGAAACTCTGCTGCTATTGCCTTGGTGTCCACTATCTCCTCATTGTTGACTAGCAACTTATGAACATGGCGGGAGTCTTGCTGTTTTTTTTAGTTGTTTTTTAGCTAGTAGACGGCCACATTTATTTCCCTGTTCATAAAAACGATGTGCAAAATACCTGCATTTCTCTCCGTTTTTCCGGTCTAAGCACCTGGAGAGATCTTCTCTTAATACCTCCAGTTGCTGGGCTTCCACTACACTGGCCTGTACCTTATGTCTAGTCTCTAGGTCATGTATTTTCTCCAATAGCTCCTCAATTTCCTTGTTTCTCTTTTTTAATACGAGAACCATGAGCTATCAATTCCCCCCTAATTACCGCCTTGTGTGCCTCCCAAATTACCTGTTTGGGCACCTCCTCTGTTGTATTTATCTCAAAATATGCTGCCAACCTCTGTGACATCTCCTCCACCACCTGTTTATTGTCCAGAAGAGATTTATTTAGACTCCACATCCTCTCCCATTGATCAGTGTGGAGAGGGTGCAGGGACAACGCAATCAGGGAGTGGTCAGAAATTGTGATGGATTCAATAGTAGAAGAGCATACATTGCTCAAATAGTACTGATCCACAAACAATAAATCCAGTCGCGAATAAGTATTATGGGTTTTGGAGTAATAGCTATAGTCTCTTTCTTTATTATGTAGCACCCTCCAACTATCCACCAGATGTAGAGACCTCAAAAGTTGTTTGATATATTTAATTGCTTTAAAAGATCATGGGGACCTACCTGATGAGGTGTCCAAACTAGGATCTAATGTTACATTAAAGTCCCCGCCTAATACCAAAAACACTGCCCTGAAGTCATCCAACCTCTTCAGTGTTCTATATAGAAATTTAGTGGTTCGGGTGTTGGGGGCATATATAGATGCAAACGTGTAATACTGGCCCTGTATGGTCCCCTTTATAAAGAGAAAACGTCCCTCTGGATCCACCTGAGTGCAAGTAGGAGAAAAAAAGCATGACTTTCTAAAAGCGATCATCACCCCTCTAGCCCTAGAGATAGGAGATACAGCATGAAACCACTGGTCAAACATTTGAAGAGGAAGGCGGGGGTGGACCCTGTCGTGAAGTGCTTCTCCTGTAAAAATACCACATCCGCGGCCAGGCGACAGTTCACGCCAGAGCCGCCCCCCTTTTATGTTGTGAGCCCAGGCCTCTCACATTATAGGATACCACCTTCATTAGGCCGCTCATGGCTCATTTTTTACATTTCGTGTATATTTCTGCTCTATATAATACCCCAAGAGTACCTTTATATTGTCCATAGGGGTCATTACCCTCCTCCTTCCTAAAAAAAAAAGAAAAAAAAAAAAAAAAAACCCCTCCCCCCAGAAAAAAATTCCACGTGACCTTTACACCATCCATTCACAGACTTACCCATACCCTAAGGTATACCAACTAATTGGAAGGATGTCCCAGGCGACAGCCAACAGGCCTCCCCCTGGTGCCCCCCTCCCCTTGCCCTAAGGCAACTACCTAATCCCCTATACTGGGCCCAACCTATTGGGAGGCAAACAACCAAGGAAACAAAACAAGAAAAAAAACACAAACATATAGAAGAATGTCCACAATCACCCTCATCCCTCCCCAGGCAGAACCTTAATAAGACAAAGAAAAATAGGAGAAAAATTCACATAATTTGCTTGAGAAAAATAAGGCGAAAAAATTAATCCTTCACCCTATGCTAAAGGGGGAAAACCATCTTGATCCGACCAATGTCATCTGTCACTCTAAATCAATGTATCATATCATCCCCTCAGTATTAACCATCTAAATGGGCCAATTTGGACCCTCTTCTCCCCCGTGTCCAATCCTATGGTTTTTACAGCTTGCTTTAGTTGGAATCTTCTGCCAGCGTTCGGACGTTGTAATTGTTGTTTATGGATATTCAGTCTCCAGTCTGTAAAATCGACCGGCGGAAGATCTAATGTCTCCACTAAATGTTGTAAATCATCTTTTGTTCTAAGTGTTGCTGCTTTACCATTTCATGAAGCTTTTAAACAAAAGGGGAACCCCCATCGATACGACATCTGCTGAACGCATGACTTCCAATAAGGGCTTAACCATTCGTCGCTGCATAAGAGTGCGACGTGATATATCTGCAAAAAATTTGTGGTGAGCTCCCCCAAACTCCACATTCTCTTTGCCGCACACTGCCCTCATAATAGCCTCTTTCACTGAGTATTTATGTATTTTACAAATAACATCTCTTGGTCTTTCGGCACTCTCTGGGGTGTGCTACATTGTTCGGTGGACTCTGTCCACCTCAATTACACCTGATGCTGAGTCTCCTAGAATCTGACCAAAAAATTACTTGTATTGTGGGGGATAGTGCGGACGCCCGTCCTGTCTCGGGCAATCCCCGTATACGTTCTCCATTTTCATATTCATCATTTGATTGAGATACAAGTTCAGTACTTCTTCATTTTGTTTAATACTCTTCTGAATATCAATCACGGCCTGTATAACCCCTTCTTGGCCGTTTTCCATCTCCTCCACTCTACGCTCCAGAGCTGTTATATCCTCTGTCATCTCTTGGGCTACTTGTCTGCATGACTGTTCTATGGCTTTTATCAGTTGTTGAATGTCCATTTTAGTGGGGAGAGCTTTTATATGCTCCCTTATATTCCAGTCTATGTCCATTATAGCTTGCTCTGCTGTGGAACCAGCCTGTTTGCCAATTGGCACTGGGCTGGCACCCCAGACTATCCCCCTAGGCTCCGAGGGACCCACTTCCAACGTGCCCGCGCTGTTTACACCAGCCAGGCTCTCCTCTCCCTGCCCCTTACTATTTCTGTCATGTCTCAAAGAGTCAGAGATTCCAGGATTGTTAATAGCCATACCTACTTCTCCCTCTTCTCTTGATGGGATCTGCTCCTACATTACACAGTCTCGTATCTGACAAGTGCCCGTTGTCCGGGGCTAGCACGGTCTCACCTTCCTGCAGTCCGCATCTGAAGGTAGGGGCATCACCCTCTGCTGTTGGGGGCTCCTTCCCGGGCCTTTGAGGCCCCTGGCAGGGTGAGCCTTGACCCGCTCCTGTGGTCCTCCCTGCGTTGCTGTTGGTCACTGGTGATCCTCTGCCACGTGTGCAGGAGCCGCGAGCGGACGCCGGGGCTCCATCCACCCCCGTCCATGCTCCGTGGCTTGGTGTGGAGAGACCACAGCCTGAGGCTGAACTCCCCCTCCTGCATTCCGGGGATCCATGCCCCTCCTCACGGCCCGACTCCATCCTGATCGGACTTACACTTTCCACCACTTGTGTCGGGTAGGCTCGGAGCCTGCCCGCCTGGTTCTTCCCTTCGCTGGGCAGTTGTGAGGTAGCCCGGCGGCGGGCCGGCATCATGCGCTTCCCCGCCTAACGCTGGAAATAGCCGCTAGGGATCGCCGTTCGTTGCTGTCTATCTGCCTAGGGAGTTAAAGAGCATGTCAGCAGCAACATGTCCTCACACCATGCTCTTCCGAGGCTCCCTCTTAATATAAGCACTGAAGGCTTACCGGAATTATTGGCTACACAATTAAGTGCAGCAAACACTCCTCTATCCTGATTTGTGAAACCACAGGTGTATCAGAAAAGAAGAAAAAAACTTATGGTGTAATATTGTTACAATATCCATTATTACACCCAAGTGGATATCGCTCCATACAAACTAATAGTGCAAACTCCGATCACCAACCTTCACCGGTTATCATCCCCATGCAATGCGCACTTACCAAAGCATTATCTTTTTAAAGCAACAAGGGTGAAGTTAGGAATATCTGCAGGCTTCCATATAAGAAATTCTTCCCAATCTTTCTCACTTTAACAGCGTAGAGCTCCATTCATATGTCCCCAAATCCCAATGGCAATAAATGAAAAATGCCTCATAATGCAGCAGTTATTGGAATGGACATACAATTAAAAAGAAAACAGGTATAAAATACATGTAAAATCAATGTGACAAGCAGCTAAACTTACATTTGACACTGCCACTCGGACCTCCGATGTGGAGGCGCAACATTGTGGCTCTTAAATATTGTAACAATATTACACCATTGAAGTTTTTCTCTTCTTTTCTGATACACCTGGAGTTTCACAAATAAGGATAGAAGAGAGAACACACCAGCTCCACAGGATTGGCATAAATCATGCGTGTTTGCTGCACTTAATTGTGTAGGCAATAATTCCGGCAAGCCTTCAATCCGCATATTGGCTGAATATTCTTGCACCTACTAAGTTGGATCACTGAATGATTTGTGTTTTTTTAATGATACTGGACACATTTTTATTTACATTTTTTTTTTGCACATATCAGTGCTGCACATTTTGTATGTTAAATTCAACTCAGGCCCCTTTCGCACTTGTGCGACGTGATTTTACCACGATTTTGACGCGTTTTGGGATCAGTACGACTGTTACAACTTTGGCAAAATGAAAACATTACAAAAGTCAAACAGAAATCGCATCTATAATATTCAGGTGCGATTTGCATGAGACTTTGAGGGTTTAACATTGAAGTCTATGGACTTCACATTGCATCAAAGTTGGACCAAAGTAATGCAGGGACTACTTTGAAGTTGGCGTGACTTGAAGTCATACAGATATGAACGGTACTCATTGGAAATCATGGGGAACAACTTGTCATGTGACTTTGCAGTCCCCAGTTGCATAAGTGTGAAAGGGGCCTCTATAAAAAAAAAAAGGGGGAAAAAAATTGTAAATAATGGCTAAAATATTGACGTGACAAACACACCACAAACACGCAGTAAACACACAGACAGGACTGCACATGAGTGTGGATAATGCGCTGTATACGAGCCCTTGGGGCCATTCACACCAAATGCAGTCCAGTGCGTTTGTATTCTGCATCAAATCATATGGACAGTAGATTATATGGGTTCCAATTGCATACAGTAGTTCACAACAGTGCAGTGCGTTCCAGTGCAGTCAAAA
Organism: Glandirana rugosa; assembly: GCA_018402905.1. Lineage (NCBI taxonomy): Eukaryota > Metazoa > Chordata > Amphibia > Anura > Ranidae > Glandirana > Glandirana rugosa. Next base: position 965,664 of record BLSH010103051.1, read on the forward strand.
AAAAAAATTAGAACATGCTGCATTTTTTTCTGCACTGAACTATACTGCACTACGGAAAAACACATCAAACATGCACTGGAAGGCAAAAAAAAAAACCAGAGAAACATTGGGGGAAAAAAAACACAAAACAAAAAAAGGAAAAACGCATCAGAAACGCATCCAGAGTGTGTTTTTTGTGGTGTGAACCGGTCCTTAAAGAGGACCTAACTAGTGGAAGCTGTGCCTAAAACAAGCAGAGGGCAAAAACTAGTCATCAGTACTGCTAGAGGATCCTTGCAACTGATCACTTCCCCCTTACCAATTTACCATACTTTGCACGGTTTGGCTGTGTGACGTAGAGGAACGGTTTGATTCCTTAAAAGAAATCTGCTCCCTTGATCAGTGGTAATGTGATGACCGGTGGGGATTTGATCAAGAAGTTGGAGAGGTGGTACACAAAGCAGAAACAGGAAGATTTCATGCACCTCAGGTTCTCAGGTACAGCTTCCTCTCCAAAAAGCAGAAAGATGAGCAGCACAATAGTGACATCCCCAAATCTCCTGAGATCAGCAAGCAGAGATAGCAGTATCTTAGATCAGTGGTTCTCAACCTCAGTCCTCAAATACCCCCAACGGGCCATGTTTTGGGAACTTCCCTTAGATAAAATAGCTCTTATCAATACCATGTCATTGATATTGATTTAAAGCAGCTGTGCAAAGTAAAGGAAAACCTGAAAGCATGGACCATTGGGGGGTGAGGACTGAGGTTGAGAACCACTGCCTTAGATGACCTCATAATGCAGATATACACCTATGAGGTAGGGGTCAACCGATATAGTTTTTTTAAGAGCCGATAAGATACCGATTTTTCGGCTGCCTTTCAGATCAATAGCAGGTGCCGTTATTCTGTAGATTTAAACCTTTTATTTTTACAAGGTCCTTTTAATTTTTTTTTTATCATCACAGTTATTACTGTCACAAACAACCCTTGTGACAATAATAGGCAGCACAGGTACGCTTTATGGAGGGATCTGGGGTCTATAAGACCCCAAACTCCTCCTCTGCACTTGAAAGTGTTCAAAATGTCAAGATCTGCGTTGTTGAATACTTTGTTTTTTAAAACTGGCGCCTTTAGGATGGCAGTAATCCGGAAGTGATGTCCTGACATAGCTTCCAGGTTACTAAATCCGAGACCCAAACAAAGTCGATCTGCTTTGTTTGGGTCTTTGGCCGGTCGCTCAGGCTTCCTGGTTGGGACGGGAGACCCGGGGCGGAGCGGCTGCATGCATCACCCCAGTACAACCCCTTGAAGCAATATCAGTAACAACGGTAAGTTTGTGACCAATACCGATGCTCCAAAAAAAGTGAATATCGGCCGACCCAATTAATCAGCCTACTATGAGGGCCTGGGCACAAGAAATGCACTGCTCTTTTGGAGTATGAGTTTAAGAGAAGACAATGTAAATTATTCAGTTTATTCTTTAGGCACAATTAACTTTTTTTTTTTTAGGCTGGGTTCACACCATAGTAGTGTGAATTCCAGCCTAATTGATGGTGAGAAGTACCGGAGCCGTCGTTTGGAAGCTCCTGTCCGTTCTCGCAGCGCATCGGCTGCTCGGGGAGGTGCAGCGAGCAGTGGGAAAGATCCACGTAGAATTGCCGTTCAGTGCGGAACACATCTGCGGGGCAGATGCGTTCCCATTGAACTTAATAGGCTGGGAATTCACACCACATTGCACAGAAAATGCATACGATTGCTGTGCAATGCGGAGTGTGAATGCACCGCACCTATGTGAACCTGACACATTGAAAACAATCTGTTTAAAAGTTTCATGCAAATTGGATGCGGTGTAAGCTGCATCCAATTCTCATAGGTGTGAACCCAGCCTCAGACATTCCCTATAAAATCAAATCCCTGTTTCAGGTCCAATTTAATAAGTCTTGACTGTGAAAACACACGCGGCTAGGCTTTTTTTGAAATCCCATTGTGATCTGCAAACACAGCATTGTGGATGAGCCCTGTAATAAAGATTTGTAAAATAAGGATTTTGTTCAGATTAACTAAAAAAAATATAGAACCCTTCATGCTGGACACAGCAGGTATACAGACCTGCAAATTCAACAGAGAGATCTTACTAACAGAGAACCCAAGAGATAAAGCATTACTTTTTCTTTCATTCAGATTTTGATTCTGCTCCTTTCCGGTCTTCTTATATTTTAAACATTATACAGGATTTTTATAGGGTCAACAGTTTGCGTAGCACTTTAAAATATAAAGGGATACAGCACAATTACAATACACTTCAATACTGAAGAATTAGGAGGGCCCCCACTAGTTAAAGTGGGAATTAGAAGAAAAAAATGCCATTTTTATTTATTTTTATAAGTAGTTAAACAATGACCGCTGCCAACGCAAGTAACAAAAACACTGGAGGGGGACTGAGTAAAAAATGTTCTTGTTTTTAAAAGAAGAAAAGACTGATTAAAATGTGGATTAAAGCTGCAGTAAAACGGTCTTCATTTACGTCGTTTTATTCCTCCTTTATGTGATGGAACGAAAAAAAAAAACTGCCACCTATACTTAGGCTAAATGTGTGAAATTGTTTAGTCAGATTGTTTGGTTTTAGTTAGATTTTTAAAAGGGAATCCAAATATTTTCAGCATTAAATACACACGTGTATTTGATTGGCTTAAAGAGAAGAAGAAGAAAAAAGGAAGATGCTGCAAGTATAAACTGCAAGTACAGGCATACAGTGGGGCAAAAAAGTATCTAGTCAGCCACCAATTGTGCAAGTTCTCCCACTTAAAAAGATGAGAGGCCTGTAATTTCCATCATAGGTACACTTAAACTATGAGAGACAGAATGAGAAAAAAAAAAATCCAGAAAATCACATTGTCTGATTTTTAAAGAATGTACAGGTGATACTCGAAAAATTAGAATATCATGCAAAAGTTAATTTATTTCAGTAATGCAACTTAAAAGGTGACACTAATATATGAGATAGACTCATTGCATGCAAAGCAAGATAGTTCAAGCCGTGATTTGTCATAATTGTGATGATTATGGCTTACAGCTCATGAAAACCCCAAATCCACAATCTCAGAAAATTAGAATATTACATGCAATCAATAAAGGATTGCACATAGAATAATATCAGACCTCTGAAAAGTATAAGCATGCATATGTACTCAGTACTTGGTTTGGACCCCTTTTGCAGCAATTACTGCCTCAATGCGGCATGGCATGGAAGCTATCAGCCTGTGGCACTGCTGAGGTGTTACGGAAGACCAGGATGCTTCAATAGAGGCCTTGAGCTCTTCTGCATTGTTGGGTCTCATGTCTCTCATCTTTCTCTTGGCAATGCCCCACAGATTCTCTATGGGGTGCAGGTCAGACGAGTTTGCTGGCCAATCAAGCACAGTAATCCCAAGGTCATTGAACCAGGTTTTGGTGCTTTTGGCAGTGTGGCCAAGTGCCAAGTCCTGCTGGAAAATGAAGTCAGCATCCCCATAGAGCTCGTCTGCGGAAGGAAGCATGAAGTGCTCCAAAATCTCCTGGTAGACAGCTGCATTGACCCTGGAATTAATGAAGCACAGTGGACCAACACCAGCAGATGACATGGCTCCCCAAATCAATACAGACTGTGGAAACTTCACACTGGACTTCAAGCATCTTGCAGTGTGTGCCTCTCCATTCTTCCTCCATACTCTGGGTCCTTGGTTTCCAAATGAGATGCAAAATTTGCTCTCATCAGAAAAGAGGACTTTGGACCACTGAGTTACAGACCAGGTCTGTTTTTCTTTAACCCAGGTAAGATGCTTCTGACATTGTTTGCTGTTCAGGAGCAGCTTGACAAGAGGAATATGACATTTGAAGGCCACGTCCAGGATCCGTCTGTGTGTGGTGGCTCTTGATGCACTGACTCCAGCCTCAGTCCACTCCTTGTGAAAGTCCCCAACACCTTTGAATGGCCTTTTCCTGACAATCCTCTCCAGGCTGCGGTCATCCCTGCTGCTTGTGCACCTTTTCCTTCCACATAAACTTCTATTATTGTGCTTTGATACAGCACTTTGGGAATATCCAACTTCTTTTGCAATTACCTTTTGAGGCTTTCCTTCCTTATGGAGGGTGTCAATTGTGGTTTTCTGCACAACTGTCAGGTCAGCAGTCTTTCCCATGATTGTATTTCCTACTGAACCAGACTCCAGGAATCCTAGATACATCTTGGTTTGGGAGGGAACCAGTGAGGACTTCTCCCGACTGATCAGCCATCCTAGGGACTCTAGTGTGGTTACTACCCTGTCCAGGTCCACCATCAACTGTACCTGTGACTGGTTGTAGACCAACAGGTCGTCCAGGTACAGAATCAGTGTAATTCCCTCCAGATGGAGGAAAGATACCACTTCCGCCAGAACCTTGGTAAAGATTCTCGGGCTGGATGCCAAACCGAAGGGCAAGGAGCTGAACTGCCAATGCTGGACACCCTCTTTGGTGCAAACTGCAAACCGCAGCAGACTCTGGTGTTCCATACAAATGGGGACATGGAGGTACGCGTCCTTCAGGTCTATTGTGACCATGAAGACATCCTTTAACAGATGCTTTTTGACGCTGTAAATATTCTCCATACGGAACTTCTTGTACCGTATGAACTTGTTCAGCCTTCTCAGTTTTATGATAAGGCGAAATTTCCCCCGAAGGCTTGGGGACTACAAAAATGTGATAGTAGAACCCCTTCCCGAGTTCTACTGTCGGCACCGGAACAATGACTCTCTGCTCGGCCAACTGATTGATATTTTCCAGGAGGCTTGCTACCTTCTGTCTGTCCCTGGGCAGATGGGTAAGGAGAAAACTGAGAGGGGGTAAGGAAGATAGCTCTAACCTGTACCCCTCTCTTATTATATGCAAGATGTAGGGGCTCTGCGTAATCTTCTCCCACTGGATGGAGAATTGGGAGAGCCTCCCCCCTACGCTGGCACTGGCTTCACTTGGAGTCCTTCTCGGCTGACTTTTGGCTGGAAAAAAGGAGACTCCCTTTTGGTTTTCCTTTGCCAAACCCCCATTTTTTATTTTCCTTTTTGTTCCTAAACTGATTGGACTCTTGGGGGGCTCGAAAACATTTTCCATTAGTCTTCTCAGGCTTCACCGGGAATTTTTCCCCCTTTTCTGTAGATCTGGCAAGGGCCTGATCCAAACCTGCGCCAAAAATAGTAATGACCCTTCAAATGGGAGACCACACAATCGTGACCTTGACGTATGGTCCCCGTCCCAGGTCTTCACCCATAAGGCTCTTCTTGCCGAATTTAGCAGGGCTGCAGATTTTGCTGTTGTATGTACAGTTTCAACAGCAGCGTCTGCTAGATAGGCTACCGCTTTACTAATCAATTCCAGGGAGTCTAACACCTGTTTTGACTTGGATGTATGCGAAACGTGGTCCAGGAGCTTGCTCACCACATGTCCGCGTTTCTAGCCACGCAAGCGGAGGCCAGGGCTGGACTCATTGCCGCCGCATTGGCCTCTCAGGCTCTGCGCAGTAGAGTTTCAGACCTCCTATCCATCTGGTCTCTAATATTACCCGCATCCTCAAAAGAGAGGTCGGATTGTTTTGAGACCTGAGCCAGGGAAGCTTCTAACCTAGGAGTCTTAAATAATCTCTCCTCTTCCTCATCTTTAAAGGGACATCTACGCTTCCAGGTTTTGAATTTTAAGTTTCCTCTCTGGCTCTTTCCACTCCCTCAGGATAATGTCTTTTAGAGCCCGATGTATTGGAAGAACCTTAGCCTGTGGGCTGACTAAACCGCTGTACATTTTATCCTGAGCTGACATATGTGCAGCAGGCTCCTGAATCTCCTCAGAGGCATAAATGGCCTTGAGGAGACCCTCCATCTCATCAGCCGAAAAAATGTGTCTGCCTGGTCTGGATTCTTCCTCCTCCTGGCTATCCTCATCCAGACAACTCTGCTCCGACCCTTCTGCTTCTTCCTCCTCCTCCTCCTCTGAGTCCTGCGTGGCAGGGACCCTGACAGCGGCCCGCTTAAGTGGCCTCTCAAGGCCTGACGGCCCTTCTTGTGAGGAAGAGCCCTCAACACTAGACAGTGCCTCCACTTCCCTCCGGTGAATTCGCCCGGCGACAGTCCCAGGGACGGTGCGTCCTGAGTCTCCTCCTCCTCCTCCTTCTTCGTCTTCCCAGCCTCGTCTCAACAGACCTACTCCTATCGGTCCTCCTCCTTCTTAGGTCTGGTCCGTCTGTGTAAAAAAGCCGACTACTCTACCTCCCAGAGGAGTTCCGGTAAATACGGAGACTCCTCTAAGTCCTCGGACGACGTGTATACAGTCGAGTCCTATTTTACATGTCGCCAAATCAGTCGGGTGTCCGATTCCAAGAAGGTTATGTAGCCCGAGATTTTCTGTAATAGGACTCCCTCACCTTTCTCGGTCT
>BLSH010103051.1:985086-998159 GCA_018402905.1 Glandirana rugosa
CGACACGACGAAGATTCTCGGCAAGACACGAAATGACACCTCTCTCAGCATTCTCTGCATTCCAATGTGTTTAATCACACTTACAAAGCACAGAACGGCTCTTAGAAGCAGCACAGCTCTGTTTAATGTGAAACTACTGATCACCCACAGACACTGACTCGGGTATAAGTCGAGGGGGGTCTTTTTCAGCACAAAAAATGTGCTGAAAAACTCGACTTATACCCGAGTATATACGGTATATCATTTCCACCTCTATGCTTCACAGTTATGAGGTGGTTCTCTGAAATACTGTCTTTGGTTTGGGGCAAAGATATCTACTGTTACTGTGACCAATTAACTATCTTTGATTGATAATGACTGCAAACTTGCTCTAATTTTTGTGGACAGCAATTACTTTTTCTTAACATACCTCTCTGAATCTCTGGTCATACACATCACAGAATCTCTGGTCATATGACATTTGCATACTGAATATGTATATTCTTCTTTAGATTTACCAACAACTGTGGAGAGGGTGGTCATCTGACTACTTAGTAGATCGTACAAACAGATTGTCTTAGGATGTGTACACTGATGTACTTTAAAAAACTATGTAAACACATTCCAGTGTGTTTTCATGTGGGATAGTCACGTGAATTTAAAATTAAAGGACAGTTTGGCTCCAAGCATACCATTTTACTTCCCACAAGGCATTTGTTAGAAGTATCACAAAAGGCATTAACATCTGTGTTGGGGTTTTGATGGGTTTATATTTTTTTTCCATAGACTTCTATTCAATGCGATTACATGGTCTGACTGCACAATTAAATGTCCACACACATCTTAATGCACACAGTGTAGCACAGTTATAAATGGGAAAAAAACACTGGGTTTTTCATGTGCTTACTGCCACATAGGAAGGCAAAATGCCAACCAAGAAAATGGTACCAGTATCTTCAATCAGTGATGATTCCCACACAGGTGAATTTGTTACCAATAGGTCCCCATAAATATTCTACTAGGCAGATTTTAAAAGAATACACCATTTAATCAATTTAATATAGTTTATTTATTTTTTAGCTTTGGATAAAATGGGGAAATGTTAGGCCTAATGTCAGAGAAAGGGTGGTGACATCATAAATTAGAGAATATTTTGCATTCATTGAAAAAATGCAAGACATACTGCAAATCAAGTCCACCTGTGTGTAATTTAATCTCAGTATAAATAAAGCTGTTCTGTGAAGCCCTCAGAGGTTTGTTAGAGAACCTTAGTGAACAAACAGCATCATGAAGGCCAAGGAACACACCAGATAGGTCAGGGAAAAAGTTGTTTAAAGCAGGGTTTGGTTATAAAAAAATATCCCAAGCTTTGAACATCTCACGGAGCACTGTTCAATCCATCATCCAAAAATGGGGCCGTCCACCTAAACGGACAGGTCGGGCAAGGAGAGCATTAATCAGAGAAGCAGCTAAGAGGCCCATGGTAAATCTGGAGGAGCAGCAGAGACCCACAGCTCAGGTGGGAGAATCTGTCCACAGGACAACTATTAGTTGTGCGCTCCACAAATCTGGCCTTTATGGAAGAGTGGCAAGAAGAAAGCCATTGTTGAAAGAAAGCCATAAGAAGTTCTGTTTGCAGTTTGCGAGAAGCCATGTGGGGGAGACAGCAAACACGTGGAAGAAGGTGCTCCGGTCAGATGAGACCAAAACTGAACTTTTTGGCCTAAAAGCAAAACGCCACTGTGAATATGGTAGTAGCATCATCATGTTGTGGGGAGGCTTTTCTTCAGCAGAGACAGGGAAGCTGGTCAGAGATGATGGGAAGGTGGACGGAGCCAAATACAGGGCAATCTTATAAGAAAACATGTTAGAGTCTGCAAAAAACTTTACTGGGTGGAGGTTCACCTTCCAGCAGGACAACGACCCTAAACATACAGCCAGAGCTACAATGGAATTGTTTAGATCAAAGCATTTTCATGTGTTAGAATGGCCCAGTCAAAGTCCAGACCTAAATCCAATAGAGAATCTGTGGCAAGATTTGAAAACTGCTGTTCACAGACGCTCTCCATCCAATCTGACAGAGCTTGTGCAAAGAAGAATGAGCGCAAATTTCACTCTCTAGATGTGCAAAGCTGGTAGAGACATCCTCAAAAAGACTTGCAGCTGCAATTGCAGAGAAAGGCGGCTCTATAAAGTATTGACTCAGGGGGGCTGAATACAAATGCACCCCACACTTTTCACATATTTGTAAAAAAAATTTGAAAAACATTTATCATTTTTCTTCCACTTCACAATTATGTGCCTCTTTGTGTTGGTCTATCACATAAAATCCCAATAAAATACATTTACGGTTTTGGTTGCAACTTGACAAAATGTGGAAAATTTAAAGGGGTGTGAATACTTTTTCAAGGCACTGTACATTAGTCCAAGCTGATTTAATGTAACAATGCAATAAAAGACATACCTGAATTTACCTTTACATTATAATCAGAATAGGTGATGGGCACATCTGTTTCTGTGACAATTCTCTAAATTGGAAATTCTATTTACTTTGCAGAGGAGATTTCCTCTCATTTTCTGTTGTACTTCCAAGTCTGGGAAATCTCCCCAGCTGGAAACAAAACCAAAAAACACAAGTGTGGTTTTCAACTGTTCTCTACATCTAAATCAAAATATAAAAAAGGATGGTTTTTACATACACCAAAAAAAAAAAAAAAAACATTTTTACATAAAGATTTTTTCTTATGTCAATGTCACCACGGGGGTTAGGTATGCTCACCTCCCATAACATCATGTGGAATTAAAAGCAAGATTTTCGTTTAGCAGTGATTGAGACTCTGTAGATGCAATTTATACACATAAGTCATCTCAGTGTCGTAGGCCCTATATAGTGGCTGAGTGGGGTGGGGGGTCATTCAAAGTGGAGTTCTAAAGCAAGTATCGCCTGCTAACCTAACACTTTAGCTAGTCTACAGTGCTCTGTCATGGGATCTTTATACTAAATATTTATTTGGTAAACAAGGATTACATATACAGTATACAGCAGAACCTTGGATTATGAGCACAATCCGTTCCAGGAGAATGCTTGTAATCCAAATCACTTGCATATCAAACCATGTTTCACCATAGGAAATAATGTAAACTCAGTTAATTCGTTCCACAGGACTGCTTGTCAATGTGGCCAGAGGTCCGGGGTTGCCTAATGTATGCAATACCATATGTGGCCAGAGGTGTGGTGGTGCTGGTGAGCCTCGTAAACGGCCGGGAACTGTTTACCCTTTTGGTATTTCCGATGGCCTCCGAGGCTCACCAGCGCCCCAGCACCTCTGGCCACATGCGGTATTGCATGCAAATAGGCTTAATTCTGCTTGTTTTGCGAGACAGCGCTCGCAAACTGAATCAGAATTTTTTTAAAAAAATGCTCATCTTTCAAAATGCTTGATAACTGCGTTACTCGTGAACCAAGGTTCCACTCTATATAGTAAATACAGATATACAATAAATTAGTAGAAACATCTTTTATTCTGCACCTGCAAGTGTATGCATATATTTGGCAACATACTAGGTTGCCTTTAGCACCAGGCAGCCACATATCAGCGTCCATGAGGCTTTGCTGTTCTGTGCTGAGAGCACACTCCCAGCACTAGGAATAAACTGTCATCGTCGCTCACCATATATGATCCAGAGCAAGCAGGATGGGTTCTTATCAAGTGATCATTGTGATAATCAATCTCTGTCTCCTGGGATTATGATGCATTTAAGCCTCATGCACACTGGGCATTTTTACAGAAGCTGCTAGGAGCATCTGGAGGGGTATTTTTTCCTGCCTCTAAACTCCCCTGCATGTTAGCCCAGGGCTTCTCTACCTTTTTTCAGTCAAGGTACCCTTTAAAATGATGGACAATCTCAAGGCACCCCATTGTAAAATGTAAGAAACTATTATAATAGTCTTAAACAATGCAGCAACATCCACACAAGTAGGACACCCAATGTTAGAGGTGATTTATTCTTCCAAAGCAAATACACTTTTGCACACTGATACTGTTTAGTATTCGAATGTTTCTCTTCTCCCTCAATTTCTCTCCAACAGTCAGCTAATGTGACCCCATTGCTGATGGAGAAGGGCAGAGGAGGGTCAAACACGGATGCTGTGGAGGCGACAGACATCCTCCTTATCAACTGATGTCATTGATTGTTAGGATGCCAGTTTCTAGAAAGTCGTAATGGTGCATAATGAAAACCTGTGGCTTTCTGTAACTAAAAGACAGACTTGATCCACCTGCTGGCTTGCATAAAATTTTTGATCAATTTTTAGGCATTTTGCCAAGGTACCCCTGAAGCAGCCTCAAGGCACCCTGGTTGAAAAAGGTTTAAACACAGGCTTTTAGCAGCATTTAGTGAGAAGAAAAAAAAACACTTCCAGTGCCTCCAGTAGCAGCAAAGTTTTGGCAGAAAAAACACTTGAAGCTGCTAAACGTGTCTAAATGCTAGGTTTCAACAGCCAGAAAAAAAAATAATTCTGCCCAATAAAATAAATGCCTAAACACAAAAGCTGCTAAACTGGTTTGAAAAAAAAAACACAGGTTAGGTGAGTTCTCAACACCGATTTTCTCCTATTAGGAGAAAAAGGGATTATATTAAAAAACTTACCGTAAAATCCTTTTCCTTGAGTTCACTGACAGACGCAGCCCTTCATAAGACAAGTGGGTTATATGCACATCCTACCAAGAGTTGACTAGGCAAATAGAAAGAAAGCAAGCTGGCCCCTCCCAGGGGGCCGTCCTCTCTCTCCCATATAACCCCCATGCTCTGTATAGCATATCAGTTCATAACAAGCCGTACAAACGCAAAAAAGAGGGGTGGGTGCTGCGTCTGTCAGGGAACTCAGTGAAAAGGATTTTACGGTAAGTTTTAATAAAACCCCTTTTTCTCTTACGTTCACTGACAGATGCCACTCTTCATAAGACAAGTGGGGATGTCCCAAAGCTGTGTCAGTCAAGAGAGGTGGGTAAAACAACAACTGTACCCAACAGAATCCTCTCAGGAGGCGCCAGCCGTGCCTACACCACCGCCTGTAAATCTTTACGGCCAAAAGCAGCATCCGCAGATGCTGACACATCAACTTTGTAAAACTTAGTAAACGTGTGCACCGAGGCCCAAGTAGCCGCCTTGCACACCTGTGACACCGAAGCCTGGTGTCTGAAAGCCCAGGAAGTGCTAACTGCCCTGGTGGAATGAACCGTGACCGGAAAAGGGGGTACTTTGCCCCTAACAGTATACATATGAGTCACAGTCTGCCTGATCCAACGGGAAACAGTAGCCAACGAGGCCGCCAACCTTTTGCGCAGCCCATCCGTCAGCACAAACGCACCAGACTTCCAAAAGGAGGCTGTAGATGCAAAGTACACCGGTAAAGCCCTCACGACATCCATGGAATGTAAATCAAATTCCTTGGGATGCGCCGGATGCGTACATAATGAAGAAATGTCTGAGACACGGCTGAGCCTGCCAGCAGAAAAAGTGCTTCGGACACCGCCTCCGTCCGCCTATCAGCTGGGTCCTTAAAAGAGGGAGACCCCTCCAACGGAATGGTCGTAGCCTTATTCAGGCATGCCACCGGAGGGTCCACTGCGGGGGATGCCCACTTCTTCACAAAGCTATCCTCAAATGGATAACGTATAGCGAAGCGTCTCGGCAGGGCAAAGGAATTCTGCGGACGCTGCCATTCATGATAGACCAGATGGTCAAAAAATTGATCATAAGGGTAAGCCCTGGGGGACCTGGGCAGCCTAGCAGACCCGCAAACGCATGCGGACTCCTGCGACTCCCCCAACCTGGTCCAGTCACAAAGACGCACGGATATCTGCAATCAGTGCAGCCACCAGAGCCTTTTTGCGCGCAACCGAGGTCCCCTGGTCTTCCTCACCGTCCGGGGGATCCAGCTCACCCTCTGAGAGATCCACGGGGATCCCCGTGACCCCTGAGACCACTTCCGGTTCAGACTCTTCCCCCGAAGAAAGGGGGAGAGGCGGATGCTTTTTAGGGGCCCCCCTAACCTGGCTCGGCCCCACCCGGGGAAAAAATTCACCAAATACTGCTCTCAGCTGGTCCAGGGACACCAGGGCCCCCAGCAGAGGACGCGCTGCCGCTGACTCCTCCTCAGAAGGAAATGCAGGGTCATCCGCCATTCTAGCCACCGGACCTGACATGCAGAAAAAAATGCACTGGTACCCCCACAATACAGCCTCACCGCCACCCCACAGAGCAACCAGGGAGACCCCAGGAGGACTGCAGTCACCGCTACCAGCACCCCAGGGAGAGCCCAGCTATACTTGCTGTTTGTAGCCTCACAAGCGCTGCGTCCCAGGAGTGCTTAGTGACCGCCAGTCATAGAGCTTGCGCCGCCTGTGTAATCCACGCTGTCCCAGGATGAAAAGAGGAAGCAAAACGGCATCAGCATGTTTTTCTTTCCAGGGACATCCAACATGGCCGCCGAGCGGTCACTAGAGGCCAAGCCTGTAATACAGGCCGCAACTATGGCAAAATGCCCGCCGCTCAGCACTAGAGGGAAAACCCCAGCAAAATGGCGGTGGATCGCCGCATCGCGGTGCGGAAGCACGGGGTGCAGTGCGGGGGGGGGGGGGGTGTAGGAGGGGGGTGAGAACACCCAGGGGGGATACTAGCCCAACGAAACACCCTCCACCGGCCGGCTGAAATCGCTAAAATCGCTCAACCCCCCCCCCTCCGCTCCCTTAGGAGGGGAGAGAGGGGGTCACTCACCAGTCTGACGGGCGCAAGTGGGGATCACCCACTGGCCGCCCGCACGGAACGGGAACGATGCGGCGGGTCCCGCCAAGGCTAGGACTAGCTCGCATCGGTCGGCCGCGCTGGGGAAAGTGCAGGATTCTAGCTATACTCTATGCCCCAGCTGGCTTCTTGATAGCAGTCTTCATCAGATAGCTTAAAAAAAATAAAAAAGCAGTAGCAAAAAAAATGAACCGCAGGTCCCATAAGCGAGCCAGGTCTAACTCCTTGCACTAAGCATAATAAAACGGATATGCTATACAGAGCAGGGGGGTTATATGGGAGAGAGAGGACGGCCCCCTGGGAGGGGCCAGCTTGCTTTCTTTCTATTTGCCTAGTCAACTCCTGGTAGGATGTGCATATAACCCACTTGTCTTATGAAGGGCTGCGTCTGTCCGTGAACGTAAGAGAAACAGCATTTTACAATAAACCAAAGTGCATCAGGCCTTAAAGGGCTAGCAGGAGACAATGGCAAGAGGTAACCATGTGAAACAAAATTTGAAAACTATAATAGTTCTTTAAAAAGGTAAAAGGAGCTAGCTTCAGACATCCTCTGTGTAAATTTAAAGGAGAAATAAGAAGCCCTCAAAATGAAGTGTTCATGATAACTCTTAAACAGCCTCTAAATTTAATTGGAGCACAAATAACTTAGAGAGAAAAATAGGTTCAGCAAAAAGGAGTAGGGAACCACAAATGTGAACTTTTTTTTCTTAATTCTTAAAGGGTTTGTAAAGGCAGAAGGTTTTTCATCTTAATGCACTCTATGCATTAAGATAAAAAGCCTTGTGTGCAGCAGCCCCCCCCCCCCAATACTTACCCGAGGCCCCTCTCTGTCTAGTGATGTCCACGAGGGTCTCAGCCGTCCGAGATTCTCGTTCCCGATTGTCTGAGACACAGCAGTGGCGCCATTGGATCCCGCTGCTGTCAATCAAAGTCAGCTAGGCAATACGGGGAGAGAGGGGGCGGGGCCGGGCTGGGGCTCCGTGTCTGAATGGACACACAGAGCTGTGACTCGGCTCAAGCGCCCCCATAGCAAGTTGCTTGCTGTGGGGGCACTGAACAGGAAGAAGGATCCAGGAGCATAGAAGAAGGAGGACCTGAGAAGAGGGGAATCCAGGCTGCTCTCTGTGTAAATCTACTGCAAAAGAACAGGTAAGTATAACATGTTTGTTATTTTTATAGGGAAAAAATTAGACTTTACAGTCACTTTAAATGCAAATAGTAAAAGTATCTTAATTGGACTTGACATCAGCCCCTGCACAGTAAAACTCATTGGAGAACAAGGGGCAGAACTGGGAGTCAGACTATAGCATCTAAACATTTAAAAACTGCAACAAACATTACAGATAGTACCCCTAAAATGCCGACATTGTATGCCCTGCCCAAAGTACACAAAAGCATGGACAATCCACCAGGTTAACCAATTGTGTCGGGCAATGGGTGCCTTACAGAGCCTTCCAGCCAACTTACAGATGATTATTTGAGGCCCCATATTAGGACCCTCAGTTCCTACATACAAGACACGGCCAACTTGCTTAGGGCACGGGATGTGATCCATATCTCAAAAGGTGCCTGGTTGGTGGCCACTGATGTCGAGGCCCTCTACAACTCAATCCCCCATGATCGGGGGGTTAGAGTTGTGGAGGGCTTCATATCAAAGAGGAACCACTGCAGCTATCTATAATCAGTGCATCTTAGAATTGTTGCATTTTGCCTTGACTAATAATGTTTTTTTGTTCGACCATTCCCTCTACCTCCAGGTGCAGGGAGTTGCAACGGGGACTCGGTGTGTCCCATCATATGCAAACCTGTACCTGTGGGGGGCGACAGGGTCTTTTTTCATGAGATGACCTGCAGGACAGCCTGAGAAATGTCTTGTAAGGTGAAGGTTTATTGACGATATATTCGTCATTTGGACAGGATCAAGGGAGGAGCTGGTCTCCTTCCTTGAGGACCTAAAATTGAACGAATATAATCTCAAGTTTACCATGACCTATGACCAATGTCTCATTAATTCTTTAGACATTCAAATTTTCATTAATTCAGACGGATGCTCCCTATTTAGAAAACCATTGGCGGGAAATACAATATTACACGCAACCAGCTCCCATCCCAAGCCATTGGTCCGGAGTATACCCTATGGCAAGTATTTAAGGTTAAAAAGAAAATGTAGTCAACATCAAGATTTTGAAAGGGAGGCTAAAGCCCTGCAAATCCACCTACTTACTAGGGGATATAGTTGCTCTTGTTTTAAAAAAGCCTATAAAAGAGCCAATACCAACAGTAGGGATACATTAATACACACCAAGAAACCAAAAAATACTGATCAGAAGGTGAGATTAATAACTAGATATTCTGTCCAGCATGCTAAAGTACACCATATTAGTATTGCCATTTGCTTTCCACTGATGAGGTTGTATCTAAATGTATTGGTCCTCACCCCCAAATCACCTATAGACAATCTCAATCAATTAGAGATCATTTGGTCCATAGCCATTTGACCACTAGGTCCAAGCAAATTAATCGCAGGCGAACAGGCACGGCTCCATGCAATAGATGTAATTTTTGCAAATTCTTGATGAAAACGGATATGATCAATTGACCAAATGGTGAACAGTATAAACCCATTTTTTTGCTGATTGCCAGTCAATCTGTGTTGTATACTACATGGAATGCAACTGTAAGACATTCTACATCGGCAAAACTAAAACACAATTTTTTCATAGAATACGAGACCATGACTCTTTAGTACCTAAGAAAAAAATTGAGTCTCCAATAAGTAGGCACATGGGCCTGTATGATTCCTTTGATTTATCTAAGATGAAACTTTTTGCACAAGAATATGTATCTACAAATGAAAGAGGAGGAGATGTGGATAGGATACTCCTGCAGCATGAGACAAAATGGATTTATACTTTGGCTGTTTAGACCAGGGTATCTGGTAGCAAGTCCATCAGTTTCAAACCCTCTGTGTAGTTAGAATTTAGGATGTGATTATCATACATTGTTATTTATTTTAAGTCCACTAATATTGTAATTGTTTTCATTTTTTGTAACTTGGAGATGCTACCTTTGCCAGTCACCACTAGGCCCTCTCTTTTCCTTTTGGAATTAACATATTTGATCAAAATCTAGGTCATTGTTAAATGACAAATGATGTGTGCCTGTTTTGTTTTCACAAAATGCAGTTTTATTTGAAATGCAGGTTTTCCAAATCACCACTAGATGGTGCCAATATTGATTGTGAGGTCATACTTGGGGATAGGTGTCCATACGGACGCCCCGGACATCATTTTTGCTGTGGGACATTGCGGGGGAGATGTCCTGTGGAACCTCTTTGTGTTTTGTCCCGCCACTTGCGATGAGGCCCTACGGGTCCTCACAGCCATGCTCAGTGCAAGTCCTTCCCATGCTGCTAATCAATGTAGCAATTGGTTGGTTGGGAGCGGACTTGCTAGCTCCGACCACTCCCAACTAAGGGCAGGTTTTCCATCATGGCCGCCGTGAAATGTAACCATGCAATTTCCGGCGAGACTTGCGCTTGCACATGCGCAGTGGTCCTGAATTGGTGTCCGCGCTTCTGACGGCGCCATTGGACGCCAAAGAAGTGGAAGAGACTATTTAAGATCCCCTTCACTGCAAAGCAGATTGTGTGGCTGTAGGAACAAGGGAGGATTTGGTTCTTGTACAAACATGAGACGATTCAGGTAAATATACCTATACATGGCAATGTATGAACTTTGATGCAGGAACTTTTTGTTAATACTGAATTGACCTTTCCTTTTTATGTTTTTTTTTTTTTTTTTTTTTTCTTCACAGAACATGCTGCCTATGCCGACAGCGCTTTCCATTAATGATTGATTTTAATTGTTTCTTGCTATCTCATTGCTGCATTTGAAAGCCGAACTTGAGTTATTTATCCTGAGGGATTGCCTATTCACGGATGGGTCATCTTGGGCAATTTAAACTTTTTGCTGTGTTTATCACATCCGATCTGGGTACTTACCTAGCTTTATTATTTCCTCCTCACTAGGCCAACTATATTTGGGGTCTTTTTGCCCCTTCTGTGGTCACCACATATCCCATTATAAGATGCGCTCATGCCATATGCATTCTATGCTTCATTTTTTTTTGCTGATTACAATTCAGGTGAGAGGGGAGCCATGGATGGGGAGGAGGCATGCATCTCCATGATTTAAAATGTTGTGTTCTGATCATCGATTCAAGTGTGTCAAAATGGGATTTTTAATTTACCGTAAAATCCACGAGTTCATTGAAAGACACAGCACTTCCTTATTCTTGACCATAGGGTTCTACCGCCCCCTAGGCAAGAAACTAGGCAGAGAAAAAGAACTTGCCTACACCTATGGGGCAGTCCTAGGTGGTATATACCCACCCCCCCCCCCCCTGCTACAGGCCTTCAGTTTAGTAACAAGTAGTGTCAGAAGTATTAAAAACTCCTTAGAGGGGTGGGTGCTGCATCTGTCATGAACTTACATGTCGTAAGTCAAAAATCCCATTTTCTCTGAGTTCATTGACAGACACAGCGCTTCCTTATTCTTGACCATAGGGACATCCCAAAGCAGTGCCAAAACATGAGGGGTGGGAAGTCAACAACACAACAGGCCAACCAGGAAAAAAACTAGAGCTCAACAAGAACTGGAGCCCAACCTGAACAAAAAGACACCCCCAGAGGAGAAAGACCCCTTAAACCGCAGCCTGCAGAACCTTGCGGCCAAAAGAGGCACCCGCAGATGCCAGGACACAGGGAAGGCAACAGAAATGTCCTCATTCAAATGAAATTCAGACACAACCTTAGGAAGAAAAGGCAGACAAGGATGCACCACCACCTTATCCTTGTGAACGACAAGATAGTGCAGCCAACTCCCATACCCTGCAAACAGAGGTGATGGCCACCAAAAAGGCCACCTTCTGAGACAAGGTGAGCAGGAGAATCTCCCGAACATTCTCAGAGGGAGGTTTCTGTAGAACCGAAATCACCAAATTCAAGTCCCACGTTGGAAGAGGGGGGGGTCGCACCAGTGGAGCCAAATGGCGAATCCCCTGAATAAAAGTATTGGCCAGGGCGTGCAAGGAATCACCAAGGCCAAAACCTGGCCCTTGATCGTACTCAAGGCCAATCTTTGTTTGACGCCCTTCTGAAGGAAAGTCAAAACTCACGACACCGAGAAAAACCGGGGGTGAACACCCGCCAACTCACACCAGGAAAAGTAAGCTTTCCACGTCCGATGGTAGATCTTCCTAGAAGAAGACTTCTGAGCTTTAACCAGAGTCTGAACCACAGCCAATGGCAAACCTCTATCCTTTAGCACCTTGCTTTCAACAGCCAGGTCGTCAAAGCAGGATGGAAGATCGGCCCTTAAGACAGAAGGTCTTCCCTGATAGGTAACCACAAAGGAGTGTCTGCAACCACGAGCACCAGATCTGTGTACCAAGACCGATGAGGCCAGTCCAGTGCCACTAAAATGACTGGAATCCCTTCGGTCTCGATCCTGTGCAACAGCCGCGGCAGGAGTTGTAGAGGAGTAAAGGAGTAAATCAGACGATACTGACCCCACAGAGCCAGAGCGTCTGTGGCATCTGCAGGGGATCCCGAGACCTGGCTACAAACCTTGGCACCTTTCTGTTGATCCCGGACGCCGACAGATCCACCTCTGGAGTGTTTCAGTGCAGACATAGCTGTCGGAATACATCCTGATGAAGAGACCATTCCCCTTGGTCCAATGTTTGGCGACTGAGGTAATCCGCCTGCCAATTGTCCACCCCTGGATTGTGGACGGCGTAAATAGCACTTTGCCCACTGGAGAATGCCGGAGACTTCCAGGGCAGCTAACACACTTCTTGTCCCTGGTGACTGACGTAGGCCACTGCTGTGGCATTGTCTGGCTGAATGCAGGCTGGATTCTTCCAGCGTCCAATGACCCGGAGCAGAGTCTAGACCCAAGACTCCCCCCAACCCGGACAGGCTTGCATCGGTTGCGATTACCATCCAGTACAGGGGGAGAAAGGGTTTTCCCTGCCACAAAGCTGGGGAATGAAGACACCAGACCAGGGACCCCCTGGTCCTCTGGCTCAGCCGAATCAGATTTCCAGAGACCCTTTTGCAGAGCTCTCGTATGAAACTGAGCAAACGGGACCACCTTGAAAGTAGACACCATCAGACCCAACACCCGCATGCAAGTCCGTAGGGAGGTCTGTTACGGTGTCGTCACCGGATGCAGTCAGTGGTCCCTGTTCTTCACACAATCGACGGGACCTTCAGAGGCCGT
>BLSH010103051.1:1003246-1022752 GCA_018402905.1 Glandirana rugosa
AGAGACAGCGCGAAGACAGAGTTTCTTGACTCTCCTCATGCTCTGAGGGTGGTTCACCCTCTGAGAGATCCACAGGTGTGACCAATGATGCGCTTTCCAGATCTGAATCCTCCCCGGAGGAAAGAGGGGGTGGTGGGCGTTTTTGAGGAACCCTTGGCACGGGTACCTCTGCCCTGGGAAAGAACTCCCCAAACACTGCCCTCAGCTGTTCCAAAGACACTAGTGTTCCTGGGGTGGATTGTAGATCCGCAGGTACTCCTGCCATAGTATTGCCGGCCTCTGACATTACAGGCTTCCGGCACCCCCACTGTGTAACCACCACCTCAACTCCACCAATCAACCAGGGGGACCCGGGAGGATTGCCCACACCGCTACCAGCACCCAGGAAGGGCCAGCTATACTTGCTGTTTTGATGCCTCAGCACTCCGATCGGAAAAGCAACTGCCCAAACACTACTGCACACCAGGAGCCTGCTGCTGTGTGTTAGCCACGCTGTATAAGCGAAAACTGGAAGCCACTTCCTGCTTTTAAGCACTTCCTGTATCCAGGCTGCACTTCCTTGAGCTACCACCGGAGGCCGCCAGACCGCAGGCTGAGAACCGCATGGTTTCACAAACAAATGGACGCTGCCATTACACCCGCGCGGTCGGCCACGAACGAGCGGTGCTCTATCTTTCAATGGCGGTGCCCCGCCGAACACGGCGCTCCGAACGGTCGGTGCAGAGTCGAACGGTCAGTGCAACAGTGCCGTACTGCGGCTGGGGGGAGTGTGAGGGGGGAGGGGGGGGGAACGGAGGCTTAACCTCACAAAGGTATTACCCCACAAATGTCCCTCTACTGAGCCCCCACCGGCCGGCTTACCACCAAAGCTGCCCAGATGCCCACTCTCCACGCCCTAAGGCAGCAGAGGGGTCCACTCACCAATCCTCGACGGGCGCAGCGGTAGCCACCGGAGCAGACTTAGCATCCCCTAGGGGAGGCATGCTGCTGGCCAGGCCCTTGGACAAGCGTTCCTAGTCACTGGGCTCTAGTGGGTTTTAGCCACTGGCCGCCCGCACGGAATGGGCGCTATGCGGTGGGCACCCCGAAGGGCGTTAGCATAGTGTCGGCCGGACTGGGGAAAGATTTGGATTCTAGATATCCTCTATACCATCAGCCAGCTTCTTGATAGCAGTCTTCATCAGATGAATCTTCAGGAGACTGCAGATCCCAAAGGGAACCAGGTCTACTCCTTGCACTAGGCAAAAGAAAACTGATGTGCTATGCAGAGCAGGGGGATTATATGCTGAGGTGAGGAGGGCCCCCTGGGAGGGGCCAACCTATGCTTTTGTTTGTTTTTGCCTAGTCTACTCCTAGTAGGATGAGCATAACCCCATGTGTCATAAGAAGGCTGCGTCTGTCAGTGAACGGAAGAGAAAAGCTTCTTGTGCGCCAAGAAGGAAGGGCCACGCTTGCGATGAGGCTTCTTCCCCTTCCTTGACTGTGGTAGAAAAGGTATCCCCCCCCCCCCCATGGTGACACTCTTAATGTCATCCAGGGTGGCTCTGAACAAATACTCGCCCTGAAAAGGCAGATCAGTCAGGGTCCCTTTTTTTGAGGTCTGGTCCGCAGACCATCATTTCAGCCACAACACCCGCTGAAACAGACAGTTCAGACAACAATGGAGCCACTTCCAGGGAGGCATCACAGACGAACTGTAGGCCCTGGACCAACTGGTCCGTCAATTCGGTGACGGCAGGAGGATACTGGTCACCCTCCAAATCACAGCGTAACAGCTTCGCCCACTCAGTAAGTGTTTGAGACACCAGAGCAACCGCCAGAACTGGCCGCAGCACGGAACCCGCAATGGTGAACATAGTGTACCCCAGAGCCTCTGCCTTCCTGTCAGCCGAATCCTTAAAGGCTGGAGAGTACTCAATGGGAATCATGGTGGCTTTGTTCAGCCGAGAGACCAGGGGATCGACCACCGGCGGAGTCATCCATTTTTTAAGCAGACCCTCTTCAAAGGGATAGTGTACAACAAATCATTTATGGCCAGCAAAGGGTCATTTTGGCTGTTCCCATTCTATATAGACAAACTTGTCAAATTAAGAGGGGTAGGGGAAAACTTTTGCGAGACGGCTTGTGGGTGCCAATGGGGACCGGCGCCACAACCGCGTCCCCAATTTTTAAAGTTTCCCATACGGACGCAATCAAAGCGTCCACCAGTGCCTTCTCATGCGCAGCCACAGGGGCAGAGGCATCATCCTCACTGTCTGAGAGGTCAAGGAGCGCAGTCGCAAACCCCGCAGGTGAGGCAGGAGATGGTGGGGGCCGGTTCTTGCCCAGCTGCCGCCCAAGAGTCACCTCCACCCGGGACACCAGGGACTCTAGGACCGCCGTCAGTGCGTGAATGGATGGCTGGGACACGGAGGGCCCTGCAGGCTCAGAAAGGGGGTCAGGTGGGGAAAAGTGTTCCTGGGACTCCATAAGAGAAAAAGGAGAGAGAAAGACCCACCACACAGGGAGACCACTGCAGTGGGACACCCCCGAACTGGTAACACACCCGGGGACCAGAACACCCACAGCCAGTAGCAGAAAGGGAAGGGGACACCACCAGACTCACCACCCCACCAGCGTAGCCTGCTGCTTCAGTGTAGCACTGCTCCATATGGCGTCCAAGGGAGGAGAGATCAGCACTCCGGCACCGTGTAAAGAGGGGCTCCCGCCTGTAAAAAAACGCTGTCCAGGGCTTCACAGTAATGGCCGCCGCTTGCTGAGCACACAATCCACCAAATCATGGATGGCTGCCGAGCTACACAAACATGGCCTCCAACCATAGAAAAGCATTGGCACTAGAGGGAAAGGGGGCCGGCTAAAGCAAAATGGCCGACAATCGAGCACATATGCTGATGCCATGCACCCAGAGGGATCCCAGAGCAGCAGGAAAGCGGCCCCCAATGTAGAGGAGAGCTGGTATTGAGCCCTGGGGCCACCAGTGCCATCCACCCCTCACCCTTGCCGATAAGCACAGCTCAACAGCACGCACCTACCATCCCCACCAGTACCCCAGCCTCATGCCGACCATACGGCACCGGGGAGGAGAAGGGGGTAGGAAGGGAAGGGATCCCAAGAGACCAAGATCCCAGAGGGATGGGAGGGGGGTAGGGAAGGAGGGGGACCCGCAGGACCGACCAACCCAGGGAGGGGCCCGCATCCACCACAAACCCACCAAGGGGATAGGGGGACAGTACTTACCACACCAAGGACCACCGGGCACCGCTCCAGACAGGACCTCCTCGCCACCGAAGAGGGAGGGCTGTCAGCCATGAGGGACACTGCGACACAGGCCTAGACCCGGTCATATGCGACTTGTGAGACATTTAACTCGCAGGGTCAGCCCCAGTCTAGTGGGGCTATTTTGCAGCTGACCTAGCGCGTAGCTGCGGCCTGCACGTGCTCACTGGCTGGACTGGGGAGACCACTGGATACTTAATTACCAGCCCATCACCCAGCCCGGCTGTTGATTGTATAATCAATGGAAAAAAATTCAGGAAAAAAGAAAATAAACCAGAAGAAAAAAGAAAAATCAAAGCCAAGACTAGAGGTCCCAGCAGGAAACTAGGTCCTCACTCTTGACTAGGCAGAAAAAAAACTGAAGGCCTATAGCAGAGTGGGGGGGTGTATACCACCTAGGACTGCCCCATAGGCGTAGCCAAGTTCTTTTTTCTGCCTAATGTCCTACTCCTCTAGGGGGCAGTATAACCCTATGGTCAAGAATAAGGAAGTTCTGTCTGTCAATGAACGAAAGAGAAATTATATTTTCTAACTGTCTCATTTTTAAATAGTGATAATATTCTCCTGAGGAAGCCGCTTCATGGCGAAACCTGTTGAGAATTTATGTAACTATCACTTTTCAATCACATGAATACTATCTGTAATGTTTGTTGCAGTTTTTAAATGATTGTACCAATACATTTCTGATAATTTTATAACTCCTGTGTCTTGGCACTCTAAAAGTCCCATGTTTCCTCTTTAAACTAAAACTCGATAGCATCTACATGTGCTAACAAGAAACATGGAGGAGAGGTCAGAGAGAAAAAGGGATGAGCACATCAGTATGCTGCTTGTCCTTCACTGTCCGATCACTGGATGGCTGGAAAAAAAAAACGTTCTTTAGAATGTTTAATAGCTCTCACGTTGAGGAGGGAGAGAGCCACTGCTCTCAGGCATAGTGCTGGATCAAGATCGGGCTCAGGCAAATAGAAAAGGGGACTCGGCAGGGATCCTGAAGCACAAAAGGGTTTCTAACTTAAGGCTCCATGCACACTAGACGCTCTCTGGGCATTGGATTATGCGGCAGGAGACGCTGCTTAGAAAACGTGCTTTTAGCAGCATTTTGTAAGCAGCGTTTATGCCCGCTTATCGGCGTCAGCATTTTTGAGCTTTTTTTTGGATTCCATTGACTACGCTGGACGTCGATAAAAGCAGTTTGGCTGCGTTTTTGACCATTTATCGGCGTCCATCGGTTTTTGTGGTCAGAACGACAATTCAAGGCTTTCAACAGCCCATAAATGACACTGCTGTTAACCACTTGCCGACCGTCAACCACAGGTTGACGGCGACAAAGTGGCTCGATATCGCAAACCGCCTTCAAACGACGGTGGCTGCGAGATCGCACACTGTGAGTGCGCGTGCGCCGCCGGAGGCGCGTCCGCGCACTCACTGGGTTTGGGGGGCCAGGGAGCGGGTGCTGCGGACTCGATCGCCGCCGGCTACCCGCGATGTCCCCCCGCACTGAAAGAACGGAGGTCAGTGTAAGTAAATAAGGACCTCCGTTCTGTGAGAGGGGGAAGGGCTGTGATCACAGCCTTCCTCTACATGGAAGCTGTGATCACTTCCCTTCCCCTGCCAGGGCCGCCCACACACAGTTAGAACACGCCCAGGGAACACAGTTAACCCTTAGAGCGCCCCCTGCAGATTAACCCCTTCACTGCCAATGGCATTTACACAGTAATCAGTGCATTTTTATAGCACTGATCGCTGTATAAATGCCAATGGTCCCAAAAAAGTGTCAAAATGGTCCGACATGTCTGCCCCAATATCGCAGTACCGCTAAAAATCGCAGATCGCCGCCATTACTAGTAAAAAATAAAAATAACAGAAAAACCCCAGAAATTAATTCTCATCATCCATAGACGCGGCCACGTTTGCGCAAACCAATCAATAAACGCCAATTGCAATTTTTTTTAATCACAAATATAAGGAAGAATATAAATCGGCCAAAACCGATGAAAAAATATGTTTTTTTGTATTTTTTTTTTGGACTTGTATTTTAGCAAAAAGTAAGAAATTTGGGGGTTTTTTTTGCAAAATTGTCGCTCTTCTTTTGTTTATAGCGGTGATCAGAAATGATGCAGCGATGATCAAATACCACCAAAAGAAAGCTCTATTTGTGGGAAAAAAAGGACGCAAATTTAGTTTGGGTGCAACGTCGCACGACCACGCAATTGTCAGTTAAAGCGACGCAGTGCCGAATCGCAAAAAGTGCTCTGGTCCTAAAGTGTGAAATCCTTCCGGGGCTGAAGTGGTTAAACGACAATAAACGTCTATGTGTGCATGAACACATAGGATAACATAAAGGGGCATTTATGAGCTGTTAAAAAAAACGCCCCAAAGACCATAAACGGTCGTTTATCAGCTTCAGTATGCATGGAGCCTAATGCAGAGAATGCATTAAGGTAAAAATCAAGCCTCCTCTGTGAATGTAATGCTACATACGGTGGAGGGTGGCTCTATTCCGATGGCTCTCTAAGCACAGGCTTTTGGAAAGCCACATGAACATTTTTTCAAAGTATAATTTAATCCAGAACATATGGAATACGGTTGAGAATCTTCAGGAAGCGAAGGGTATTAGACAATAGCCCCATTTGGTCAAATAATACATATTTAGAGTTAGCCAAGCTACAGCATGGGGCCATGTGGAAGAAGAATGGCATTGTGCATTTGAAGCAACTCTTTCATAATGACATGCTGCTTTCTTTTGAAGCTCTAAGGGAGGCATTTGAAATTCCACCCTATATGCACTTCTACTACATGCAATTATGGCATGCCATAGTAGCACAGGGTAGAACCCCTGAATGGTTCATGTCATCAATACCCCTATTTACCTTAATTAAGGAGGCTGTGACCTCCAAGGGTTTTATATCCCAAGGATATGCTATATTGCTTCTTTTTTTTTAGTACACAACCTTCTTGATTGGGACTTTATAGGGCATAAATTCCACAGAGAAAATTGATTTGATTTAGATAAAAAGTCTCATATTTTATTAAGAGCTAAAATAGCTAAAAACAAGGGCTTACAGAGACCCCATAGACATAGATACAATAATGCAATAGTGTCATAATAGTAGTGCATATATCAAAAAGACAAAACTACTTTTCACAACACACTCCTACATAAATAAAGCGGAGTGCTATCCAACGCGTTCCGAGGTTAAAGCGGTAGTAAACCCATGCATTTAACAGGTTAAAAACCAGTCACATTTCCGGCATGTGCCGGAAATGTAACACTCCCATTGGTTGTGCTCTAAACCATACTGTCAAACCATCCAATGGCTGGTGTCATAGCTGATATCATGTGCAGCATCATGGCAGTTGTAGATTAAACAGAGGCCAAGTTGGCAGCTTCCTTGGCTGAAAATGATAGGAGGGTTTACTACCACTTTAAGTGTTGTTCCTCTTCATCAGGGGAAGTGGTAGTAATACAGTTAATATTGTATAAGTAGTATCAATAATGGAGAAGATTGCTTCATCTCAATTGGTTAAAAAACAGGAGACGAATGCTGCTGCGGCACATTCCGGGCCGTCCAACTGGGATGGAGAACGTCCATCAATCCAAAGGCTCCACCAATATTAGAGGGAGAGAGGGCCCACATGTGGCCCGGTCCCCAATTGAATCCCAGCACACCCCGGATAGTGAGAGTCAGTAGATGCAATAGGGGGTGGATTGTGGAGATGTGATCAGGTGATCCAATCAATCAGTAATCTTGGTCAAATATACACCGTGACATAATGCTAATGTGTCAGAGTAGTAGCTGAATTTAATGTATGGAGAAATGCTATCTATTCACCAAAATCAGAGAGTGGTACATCCACTCTGCTCAAGAATCCGAATGAGATTGCAGCACACCTGAACCATGGCTCTGGCCACCGATCAGTCTGCTGATTTCCAAAAAGTAGTTCCTGCGCTGCTTTTGGTGACTTTGGGG
This sequence comes from Glandirana rugosa, assembly GCA_018402905.1. Taxonomy (NCBI): domain Eukaryota; kingdom Metazoa; phylum Chordata; class Amphibia; order Anura; family Ranidae; genus Glandirana; species Glandirana rugosa. The sequence goes on from BLSH010103051.1 coordinate 1,010,497, forward strand.
TGATTTGAATAGACACCTGTGCATGAACCCGTACAGATGTCTTTCAAATCGCCCCCAAACATGCACTGAAATGCTGGTTTCAAATTGTGCAAGTTCACCTGAACTCGCACAATTTCAAACCAGCAATGCAGTCCGACTTTGGGGGGCGATTTGACAGACATCTGTGCAGGTTCATGTACAGATGTATATTCAAAGCCCCCCCCCCCCCCCAAATCACCAAAAGTAGTACAGGAACAATTTTTGTGAATCGGTGCAGCACCGCAAAGTCGGCGTTGCACCAATTCGGGCGGTCCCATTGCCGACAATAGTCGCCGATTTGGCATGTCAAATCGCATGCCAAATCGGCCCAGTGTGAACATGGGCTTATTGGCAAAGCTTAATTTAACAAGCTGAAGTTAGAAGCAGATTGGCTACTATGCACAGCTGAAACTGATTTTGCACTCTCCACGTTTTTGAAAAATTAACCCCACTGCCCTTTTAGGGAGAAGGAGCTGCTTTACTGATGGTCATCTAAAGACTTTGGGGTTGATTTATTAAAAAAGAGTGCAAAATCTGGTGCAGCTGTGCATGGTAGCCAATCAGCTTCTAACTTCAGCTTATTCAATTAGGCTGACCATATATTATACAATTTTATATAAAAAAATTAAAAAAAAAACATAATAGGAGGTCAAACCTAAATACTTTCAATTTGTATGCAATTGGGCAGGCCCTTGCACTACATATTTGCAAGTAAATCTAAAGTAAATTGAATGAGAAAATTGTATAATGTATGGCCAGCCTTGAAGAAGAACTATGTTCAAAATGATAAAACCAAGATGTTATGCACCTATAGAGTCTGTTAAACATGTCACTGATAGTTTTGCAAAAAGCTGTAAGGATGTTGAGATCTCTACCTTGTCCCCTGCTCTCACGTTCACTTCCTTTAATGAGGGGACAACTTTACTTCCTGGTTTTCAAATTGCCTCAGGTTTGCATGTTGTCTCCTTTTGCGTGCTATCTCTCTGCAGAAACGCCCCAACATCACTGGGGGAGGTGCTCTTGTAGTACATGGAAATCTGTGTCAGGAAGCCCGTAGAGCAGGAGCGCAATCACTAGCACACTGTGGCGCGCACTCACGCTACGGCACGCACGCCTGTCACTAGCAGTCTGGGCACCCTATTTAAACCAGGCTGCTGCTGAGTCTCATTGCGGTTTGGTCTGCAGCTTCTATGTGATCCCCTGAAGAAAGGATTTTATTAAAACTTACCGTAAAATCCTTTTCTCCGAGTTCACGGACAGACGCAGCTCTTCATGATTTTGTGGAGTTTTATGTTCGTCCTACCAGGAGTTAACTAGGCAGGGAAAAGAATCAGCTGGCCCCTCCCCTGGGGGCCGTCCTCTCTTCCTACATTAAACCCCCCTCACAGAATAGCTCTTCAGTTCGTACACAAGCCGTACCAAAACAGAGCCCAGAGGGGTGGGTGCTGCGTCTGTCAGTGAACTCGGAGAAAAGGATTTTACGGTAAGTTTTAATAAAATCCCTTTCTCTCCTTACGTTCACTGACAGACGCAGCTCTTTATGACCTTGTGGGGACGTCCCCAAGCTGTGTCAAAAAAGATGGGTGGGTAAACGCAAACAACTGTACCCAACTGAACCTCTGAGGAGGCGCCAGACGCGCCTACACTGCCGCCTGCAGAACTTTGCGGCCAAAAGCAGCATCCGAAGATGCGAACACATCAACTTTATAAAACTTAGTAAAAGTGTGAACCGAGGCCCAAGTGGCCGCTTTGCACACCTGTGACACCGAGGCCTGGTGTCTGAAAGCCCAGGAAGTACTAACCGCTCGGGTAGAATGAGCCGTGACCGGAAAAGGGGGAACCTTGCCCCGAACAGAATACGCATGGGTCACGGTTTTTCTAATCCACTGAGAAATCCTAGCCGAAGAGGCCGCCAGACCTTTGCGCGGTCCTTCTGGCAAAACAAACAAGGCATCAGCTTTAGGAAAGGAAGCTGTAGCCGCCAAGTACACTCGTAAGGCCCTTACTACGTCCAAGGTATGCAACTCAAACTCCATGGGGTGCGATGAACGAGGGCACAATGAAGGCAGAACAATATCTTCATTAATATGAAAAGAAGAGACTACCTTCGGAAGAAAAGAAGGAAGGGGTCGCAAGACCGCCTTATCCTTATGCATTACCAAATAAGGAGACTTGCACGATAGTGCGGCCAATTCCGACACTCGTCTGGCAGAAGTAATTGCGACTAAGAAGGCCACCTTCTGCGACAAAAGTTGTAAGGGAATCTCCCTGATTTTTTCATTTGGTGGTTTTTGAAGAACAGAAAGCACCAGATTCAGATCCCACGGAGCCATCGGGGATCTCACCCGAGGCGCCACATGTCGCACACCTTGTACAAAGGTACGAATCAGAGAGTGCGAAGCCAAAGGTCTTTGAAAAAGTATGGCTAAGGCTGAGATCTGGCCCTTAAGAGTACTCAAAGCCAACTGCTTATTCAGACCCTGCTGTAAAAAGGTCAGTACCCTGGAGACTACAAACGAGCGAGGGTTATAGCCCTCCGCCTCGCACCAAGCAATGTAAGCCTTCCAGGTGCGGTGATAAATCTTGCGAGAGGTGCACTTGCGAGCTTTCAACAGAGTGGGGATCACAGAGTCGGCCACTCCTCTATCCCATAGCACCTGGGACTCAATAGCCAAGCCGTCAAAGCCAGAGAGGGTAAAGCAGGGTGCAAGATGGGCCCTTGAGACAGGAGGTCGTCTCGCATCGGAAGCCGCCAGGGGACGTCTGCCACCATTTGCACCACGTCGGCGTACCAGGTGCGCCGAGGCCAATCCGGGGCCACCAGAATGGTCGGAATTCCTTCCATCACTATTCTGCGCACCAATCTCGGAAGCAGACGTATGGGAGGAAAAGCGTACAGGAGGCGATAACGGCTCCAGGGAGCCACCATTGCATCCGTGGCCACTGCCAACGGATCCTTCATCCTGGATACAAAAGTTCTCACCTTGTGATTGAACCTGGACGCCATGAGATCCACATCCGGTGTCCCCCACTTGTGGCAAATCTGACTGAACACCTCCGGGTGAAGGGACCACTCCCCCTGTTCCAGCTCCTGGCGACTGAGAAAGTCCGCCTGCCAGTTCTCCACACCTGGGATGTAAACCGCAGAGATTGCCGGAACGTGGAGTTCCGCCCAACGCAGAATCAGAGCTGCCTCCACAGCCGCCGCTGGGCTCCGAGTGCCGCCCTGATGATTCACATACGCCACCGCCGTGGCATTGTCCGACTGAATTCGAATCGGACGGCCTTGCAATCTCCTCGTCCAATGAGAAAGACACAGTCTGATTGCTCTCAGCTCCAGCACGTTGATGGGTAGGCAGGCCTCCTGGGCCAAACAACGACCCTGAGCTGATAGCTGCTCCAGGACTCCGCCCCAACCCGTCAGGCTGGCGTCCGTGGTGATTACCGTCCACTGAAGGGGCAGGAACGACTTCCCCCGAGAGAGGGCCGAGTCCCGCAACCACCAAGTGAGGGACGCCCTGGTCTGAGGGCCCAGCCGGATCAGAAGATCCAACGACCGGTGGGACTTGTCCCATTGAACCAGAATTGCTCACTGGAGCAAACGAGTGTGACTCTGGGCAAGCACCCTCATACAGAACCGCAAGAAAGACCGGCGGCGTGATAGGAGGGTGCGCACAGCCGACTGTAAGCTCTGTAGCTTTGTCGGAGGGAGAAACACCTTCGCTTGTTCCGTGTCCAGAATGAGACCCAGGTACTCCAGACGGCAGGAAGGAGACACCGACGACTTCTGCAGGTTGAGTAACCAGCCGAAGTCCCGCAATGAGACCATTGCGATATGCACATTCTCCTCCAGGGCAGAGACAGAGTCCGCTCGCAAGAGCAGATCGTCCAGGTACGCCACTATGGCAATGTCCCTCTGACGCAGCAACGCCAACACCGGGGCCAGTATCTTTGTGAACACCCGGGGCGCGGAGGGAGGCCGAAAGGGAGAGCTACAAATTGAAAATGGCGATCCCCAACAGCGAACCGCAGGAATCGCTGATGTCGCGGATGGATGGGTACATGGAGGTACGCATCCTTTATGTCCAATGATGCCAGGAATTCCCCCTGGTGCAGGGCGGCCACGACCGACCGAACAGACTCCATCCGGAACTTTCGCACCCTGACAAACTTGTTTAGGGCCTTCAGGTCCAGGATGGGCCGAAATCTGTCCCCTTTTTTGGGTACCACAAAAAGATTTGAGTAAAAGCCTCGAAACCTCTCTCCTGGGGGAACCGGTACGATCACTCCCTGATCTGAGAGAGCCTGCACCGCCCTGGAAAGGGCCAGCCTGCGCTCCAGCAGGAGGTTTAAATTTGATGGGAAGAACCTGTCTGGGGGTAGAGTGATGAACTCTATCCTGTACCCGGTCGGAAATGCGAGCCAGCCACCGGTCTGCGAACCCCCGAAGACGTCCCCCCACCCGACAATCGGGTGGGGGCGACCCATCAGGCTGAGGAAGACTTGTCTTCCGTCTTTCCTGGTTTGCGCTGCCACTGCCGGCGTCCGGCCCCTGCAGCAACCTTACTGGAACGGGTTCCCTTGCTTGCCGCGCCTGATGCGCGAAAAAGCTTCTTCTGACCAGACGTAGAAGGCTCCTGTCTACGGTGAAAATCACGCCTGCGGGACTCCGGGAGGAAAGTACTCTTGCCTCCCGTGAAATCCTTAATGATTTCATCAAGACGCGAGCCAAATAGACGCCCACCCTGAAAAGGAAGATCAGCCAAACCTAGTTTGGAAGCGTGGTCATCCGACCAGGATCGCAGCCAAAGAGTTCTGCAAAGCCTAATGGCCGAAACAGATATTCTAGACAGCAAGGGCAGAACATCCACCGCTGCATCACAGAGGTATTTAATCCCCTGGAGTAAAAACTCAGCCTTCTGTGGTGCCTCCATAAGGCGACCGTCTGTCAGGTCCGACTTAAGTTCCTCCATGCACTCCGAGAGGTACTGCACTGCCATGGCCGCAGCCAAAGCAGGTCGCACCGCGGAGCCCGCGTTCAAGAACAAGGACTTCAGAAGTGCCTCTGTCCTTCTATCGGCAGGATCCTTGAAGGAAGGAGTCCCCTCCATAGGAATGGTAGTCGCCTTAGTAAGGCGTGCAATAGGCGGATCCACCGCAGGAGATTCCCATTTCTTTAGGAAATTCTCCTCAAAGGGATAGCGTTCAGAAAAACGGCCAGTCAGTGAGGGGGAACGCCGTGGTTGTTGCAATTCACGATATAGGAAATGGTCAAAAAATTCATTGTAAGAATAGGACTTGGGGGCCTTGGGGGGCCTAGAAGACCCGCACACATAGGCAGACCGCGATTCGCCCGCTTGATCCAACTGCAACTTAGTGCGAATGCCAGCAATAATGGTGGCGACCAGCACATTGTCCTGGTCAGCCACTGGCTCTTGGTCCTCAGTCCCCATGTCACCACCCGTTTCCTCATCAGACAAGTCCCCCGGGGTCCCTGAGACCCTTGAAGCCACCTCCGGCTCAGAATCTTCCCCCGAGGATAACGGGGGGGGGGGGGCTGCTTCCTGGGGGCCCGCGGAGCGGCGTCCCCACGTGGAAGAAATTCAGCGAGGACATCCCGCAGCTGGGTGAGAAAAACCCTTTGGTCAGACTGCGTGGCTGCTGAAGCCACCTCAATAGGTTCAGCAGGGAGATCAGCCATTATCAGAAACAATAGAGGGATGGATGGATGGAAGGAAGGGACGCCCCGCACACAGCCACACACCCACAGGAGCCAGAGGACAGCACCCCACCGCCACCAGTACCCAGAGGGAGCCCAGCTATACTTGCTGTTTCCGCTGCCCGTTAGCGCCGATCGTTCAGGAAAAGTGCCTCTGTCAGCCGCCGTTTTCTGAGAGAAGCTGCAGCCACGTGTAGAATGCAGAGCATGCAGTGAAGATGGCCGCCAGGAAGCACTAGAGGCTGAAACACACCTCTCAGGCAACGTGCAGTACCGAATATGGCCGCTCCGAGCGCTAGAGGGAAAGCCCCATAGACTGGATATGTCCGCGGCTATGGCTGTGGTCCGCCGCAAAATGGCGGCCGAAGGACCGCATGGTGATGCTGGACGAGAAGGCTGAACGAAGGTACAGCGCTGGGGACGGGGGTGGGGGCGAGGGGTGGCAGGGGGCAAGATGAGAGGCTGATCCCCACCGGTGGCTACCCCGGACAAGCTACTGGAGCAGTGGAAAAATCGCATTTACGGATGTCGGGCCCTCTTCACTCCCCGTGCGGGGAGGAAGGCAGGGCGCTCACTTACCAGTCCGACGCCATGGTAGCCACCCGAATGCAGACTTTCCGCCCTCGGTGGGGGGTATGCTGCAGGCCCAGAGTCACCCTGCCGAACGAATCGGGAAGGGGACCAAAGTGGGGGATCTCGCCCCGGGCCACCCGCACGGAACGGGTAAGATGCGGCGGGTCCCTGTGTTGGGGCCGGCTTCACATCATGTTGACCAGGTCGGGGAAAGTACAGAGCACCAGGACTCTCGATGCCCTGGACCGGCTTCTTGATAGCAGATCATCTTGATTGCAGCAAAAAAGAAAAGAAAATAAAAAAGAAAATGGTCACAACAGGACCGCAGTTCCCAATAGGGAAGCCAGGTCAACTCCTTGCGAACTAGGCATTGAAACTGAAGAGCTATTCTGTGAGGGGGGGTTTAATGTAGGAAGAAAGGACGGCCCCCAGGGGAGGGGCCAGCTGATTCTTTTCCCTGCCTAGTTAACTCCAGGTAGGACGAACATAAAACCCCACAAAGTCATGAAGAGCTGCGTCTGTCAGTGAACGTAAGGAGAAATGTGTGCTACTCTGTGACCTTGATCCGGCCTGCCTCCTACCTATAATTGTCTGCTGCCTGTCCTGACCCCGGCTTGCCTTGACCCTGCTTCTGCTTACTGATTATCTGTTGGATCCACGGTTTGACTTTGGCTTGTGACCTGACCTTCCTTTGCCTGCTGTTTACACCTGATCCGCCTGTCTGTTGCCGAACCAAGCCGTATGGCTGTCCATCCAGTCTGCTACAGCATCCTGCTCTGCTGTTCACCCAGTCTGCTACAGCTCCAGCTCCGCTGTCCATTCAGTCTGCTACAGCATCCTGCTCTGCTCTCCAACCAGTCTGCTACAGCTCCAGCTCCGTTGTCCATCCAGTCTGCTACAGCATCCTGCTCTGCTGTCCATCCAGGCTGCTACAGCTCCAGCTCCGCTGTCCATCCAGTCTGCTACAGCATCCAGCTCTGCTGTCCATCCAGTCTGCTACAGCATCCAGCTCTGCTGTCCATCCAGTCTGCTACAGCATCCTGCTCTGCTGTCCATCCAGTCTGCTACAGCATCCTGCTCTGCTGTCCATCCAGTCTGCTACAGCTCCAGCTCCGCTGTCCATCCAGTCTGCTACAGCATCCTGCTCTGCTATCCATCCAGGCTGCTACAGCTCCAGCTCTGCTGTCCATCCAGTCTGCTACAGCATCCAGCTCTGCTGTCCATCCAGTCTGCTACAGCATCAAGCTCTGCTGTCCATCCAGTCTGCTACAGCATCCTGCTCTGCTGTCCATCCAGTCTGCCAAAGCACCCAGCTCTGCACATCTTTAGCAACTCATTGGAAGCCCATTGGCTGACTACTGCTACTGGACTGACTAACAGACACTCTTAACCCGCCGTGCTCCTGTGACCTGCTGTCCCCACTACCAGCGGTCTGGGAGCCAGAGTTGTATGTGTGGTCTCCCTCTACCGTCAGGCTCACATCCCAGGTATGTAACACTCAGGCATTCATTCTACACAGAAGTCCATATTAGGCTCCGCCCACGATCAGCCAGTGCCGTGGACCGCACTGGACACGGCGAACATCCTGCTTGGGATTTTGACATACAGGAGCTGATTTATGGTTACCATTATGTAAGTGTTTACTATTTTTTTAATAAATCCAAACGTTATTTGCGCGAGATACTGTCTCTTATTTCATGGTATCTGGTGGAGACTACCACAGAAGAGGTGGGACCTAGGACGTTATCTCCCCATACTTGCCATAAACCCCAGAGGAGGAAACAGCACCCATTCCGGGATACTACTAAGCGTGCACCCCTTCAGTGGGGAACGCTTTCCGGTGAGTGCTCTCACAATAGGATTGCATGAAGGGGAACTCCTAAGGCACCACGGCACAAGTAGTGTGGTTTGAAAACTGTCCCCACAGATAGAAGAATTACTTGGTGGGATCACAATATTGAGGAGCCAGCAGTAATATTAAGCACAGCACTTTCACGGATATTTTTTACGGACTTTATTTCTTCACTGACTTTTTACGGACTATTACAGACTTTTATTCGTTTCTAGTATTTATTATCGTTTAAGCACCTCTGCAAATTTCACATTCTGCACATGATAAAGTTTGCACCATAACTGATTGGATATATTTCAGTTTTTCTCTGGTGTTTAGTACAGAGTCCTTTCTCTGACAGCCCTAGAGATTCACGTTTGGGATACCACACTGGCACATTGCACTTTATTTTATATTTTGCACAATATTTTATTATTTTTAGTATTTATATATCTCACATACTGCATTTGTTTCACATGTATTTGTATATTGTGAGTTGGGGCACATATCGAGCATGAAGGGAGGCAATGTATGGATGTAGTTGGTATATATATTTCTTCCCTCTCTCTTACATATGTCATATGGTTTAGAGATTTTACATTTGATCTACTCCTTCCCTTCTCTAGATCTGCACAGGGTCACATATTCATTTTTTGAGCCAATTGTCAAAAGTTTCTCCATTCTAGACATAATAGTGCCAGCATACTGGAAATTTTACAAAAAAAAATCCAGAAAGTTCTTTACAGTGACTACTTTTATATGTTTTAAATTTATATCTATATTCTTTTATATTCACATTACCCATTTCCACTCCGACTACTGTAGGACTGTATGCGAGTGGGGAGCAGCACCAATACCACCACTAATTACTCTTTATATTATTCAACTACACTTTGGTGCAGTTTTGGTGGAGGCAGCAGCTCCTAGATTAAAAAAGGTTATCCGTTTGCGCGGAACATATAATATTTAGTTACTGATTACTGTATAAATGTCAGTGGCAGTGAAGGGGGTTTACCTGCAGGGGACAATCTAAGGGTAAACTGTGTTCCCTAGGTGTGTTTAACTGTAGGGGGGGATGGGCTGGCAGGGGCATGAGAGATCTAACTGATCCAGAATACAGGGATCAGTAGATCTCTGTCATGCTGCCTGTCAGAACAGGGAACCGTCGTGTTTACATCAGTGGTTCCCCGTTCCTACTGCGTAGTAAGCGATCGCGGGTCACCAGTGGACACACAGAGTCCGCCTGACCCGCGGACACAATGAGGGAGCGTGCGCGAGGGACGAGAGCCCCCTAGCAGTGCCTGCACAAATAGCCGTTTATAGATGGCAATTCACGTTACGCTGCATCTCTGCAGCAGTATATCTACGCAACACAGTCCAGAAGTGGTTAATAGACTGATCTGTGTGCAAACAAACCTGTACTGATTTGTGCCCGTTTTACATAGCACACAACCAGCTATTGATTGACAGATGGGTGTGTGTTATGTAAAATAGACTGAGCATGATAGAAGGCAGGAGGACTGGGAGATAGACAAGCTAGTTCACTGAAAGGAAATGACATCTCAGCTCTGTTCCGCTCTGCTGAACTCCTCCCATCATCACTAACACTATACAACAAAGTAGGAAAGAATAGGGGGATTACAGACCACAATTGCAGCTATATAGTAGGAAAATAATCATTTCACTTATTATGTTTATTACTATGTGTAAATTGTATGTATTTATATAAGGGTTTACTAAAATATGTATGTTACCTTTAGTTGTACTTTAAGCTTTGACAACTGGAAGCTGATTGGTTTTTATGCACAGCTGCACCTGATTTTGCACTCTCCAGTTTTAGTAAATCAAACCCTTTGAGTTCATCATCAAGATATATGCATACAGCATGTGTGTGTCTAAAGACTAATAAAAGTCCATTTGCACTAAGCCAGTCTGTTTTTTCCTTGACTGGTTACTTGTAGACTGTGTGCCTAAAGAGACTTTTCATACACAAACCGAGCAGTTACGAAAGGCAGAATTGTTATAAATCAAATATCACAAGCAGCTCGAACTACCACGGCCGCCCAACATTATGTAAAGGAAGCGAGTTATATAAGCGGTCTGCATGGCGCCTCGCTGCACATGGGCGCTTAATGGAACTAAGAACAATATGTGTCTTTAGCTTCGTCCTGCAGAGCAAATCCCGATTCTCTGTACCCTCAAGGAACAACTGATCACACAGCACCTGTTCCTGATTTCAACGTGGAAACGGAAGAGTCCCGCCAATCAGGGTAAACGTGGTGTCTTTAGCGGGCTGAAGAGATGGATCATTCCCATGTGTCAGCCTCTGCGAAGCTGCCAGCGAATATGTTATGCAAAGATTATATCTGGAGCCAGTTCAAAGTAGCTTAGCAATACTGGCAGTAAACAACTTAATAAACCAAGGATCATTTGATTTTGATTTTTTTTTTTTATTTGCAAACGCAGCTCCATGCTGCTTCACATTTTTGGAGGATCTGTGGGTGCTTTACTTCCCCATGTGCCAAACACCAGTAAATCATTTTTCTTGGTACTAAGTAGACACCATTTAAGCATATGATAGTTGCCTAAAACTTAAAGTCCAGCTACAACTTGGGAGTCAAAGCAGTGTTTTACAGTGTAAAATAATTTTGGGAACACACTGGTTTTTCAAAATAGGCTTTAACCGCCTATTATATTGTGCTTTTACAGGCCCCTGATATGATTACATTTATTGTGTTGCCATGCAGGAATTCTAGATAAATGTTTCATTAACCACTTCAGCCCCGGAAGGATTTCCAGCTTTAGGACCGGAGCCCTTTTTGCGATTCGGCACTGCGTCGCTTTAACTGACAATTGCGCGGTCGTGCGACGTTGTACCCAAACGAAATTTGCATCCTTTTTTTCCCACAAATAGAGCTTTCTTTTGGTGGTATTTGATCCCCTCTGCGTCATTTCCGATCGCCGCTATAAACAAAAGAAGAGCGACAATTTTGCAAAAAAAACCCAAATTTCTTACTTTTTGCTAAAATACAAATCCAAAAAAAAAAAATATAAAAAAACATTTTTTTTCATCGGTTTTGGCCGATTTATATTCTTCCTCATATTTGTGATAAATCGCAATCGGCGTTCATTGATTGGTTTGCGCAAAAGTGGTTGCGTTTACGGATGATGAGAATTCATTTTTGGGGTTTTTATTATTTTTATTTTTTTTTACTAGTAATGGCGGCGATCTGCGATTTTTTGCGGTACTGCGATATTTCAGCGGACATGTCGGACCATTTTGACACTTTTTTGGGACCATTGGCATTTATACAGCGATCAGTAATATAAATATGCACCGATTACTGTGTAAATGCCATTGGCAGTGAAGGGGTTAACCTGCAGGGGGCGCTCTAAGGGTTAACTATGTTCCCTGGGCGTGTTCTAACTGTGGGGGGACTGCCCCAGCTGGGGAAGGGAAGTGGTCACAGCCTCCACGTACAGGAAGGCTGTGATCACAGCCCTTCCCCCTTCACAGAACGGAGATCCGTGTTTATATAAACGGACCTCCGTTCCTTCGCTCCGGGGGGGCCATCGCGGGTAGCCGGCGGCAATCGAAGCCGCCGCACCCGCTCCCTGGCCCTCCCGCATGCTCACTAGGCTTGTGATCGCGGCCGCCGTCATATGACGGCGATTTGCGCTCACCAGCCACCTTGTCGCCGTCAAATGCCGATCGGCGGTCGGCAAGGGGTTAAGCAGGCTGTAAAATAAAGTCTTTCAATCCAAAAGGAACAGAATCCACCTTTACTGGGGGTTATATTTTATCATACAGATGCTGTGTAATGAGCTACACTTGTTATCGACAATATGATGTTCTAGGAATGCCAGATATTGAGCCTTAGAATATACAGGTCATATGTGAATGAAGAGGGTCTAGTCCTACTGTTCAACGTTCTGATATACAGTCACAAGTAACAATTCATCTAAGAACTAGGGTTGCACCGATACCAACACTAGTATTGGTGCCAATACCGAGCATTTGCACGAATACTCTGATGCTTGACCCAAAACCTGGCAGGAGGCCAGTACACCCGGCATCCTCAGTGTAGCGGGGGGGGGGGGGTGGAGGCAACCTC
>BLSH010103051.1:1072592-1088190 GCA_018402905.1 Glandirana rugosa
GTAGAGACCTATAGTCCCCACGCATGGAGGTACAAGGGTAAACAGAGGCCGTGGTCGCGAAGGACGCGAAACGCCACCCTCTTGACGTGATGGTTAAACACCGTGAAGGGAAGCCAGACCGGAACCGAGGAACCCACAAGTGGTTCGACCACCGAGGCCACAACCACGACAACTCCGTCTCTCCGTAACGTCACCATCGTATGGAGCTGCTGGACGAGGACTCTCGACTCAGACGAAACCTCGACCTCCTCTTGCACCGATAGTGGTACCGGAGTAACTTCCTGAAACACCCGCATACAGAACCGTAAGGAAGAACACCGGCGTGACAGCAGGGTCCGCACCGCTGCTTGCAGTGTCAGCAACTTGGCCGGAGGCAAGAACACCTTTGCCTGCTCCGTGTCCAGAATCAGACCCAGGTATTTCAGGCGACAGGAAGTTGTCAATGTCGACTTCTGCAGATTGATCAGCCAGCCAAAGTCCTTCAATGAGGCCATGGTGATAGCCACGTTCTCCTCCAGCTCCAAAGCAGACTCAGCTCTCAGGAGCAGGTCGTCGAGGTATGCTACCACTGCAATGCCTCTCTGCCTCAACAGCACCAACACCGGAGCCACCAGCTTGGTGAACACCCAAGGAGCCAAGGCCAGACCGAAGGGAAGTGCCACAAATTGGTAGTGCAGTTCTCCCACCGCAAAGCGCAGGAAGCGCTGGTGCCGGAGACAAATGGGAACATGGATGTACGCACCCCTGATATCCAGAGATGCCATGAAGTCCCCTTGGTGTAGGGCAGCCACGACCGAACAGACAGATTCCATTCTGAATTTTCGCGCCCTCACAAAGTGACTTAGCGCTTTTAGGTCCAGAACCAGCCTGACCCCCTCCCCCCCTTTTTGGGAACCACAAACAAGTTGGAGTAGATGCGCTGAATCTTTCCAGCGGAGGTACTGGCACAATCACCCCTTGTTCAGAGAGCGCCTGAACAGCCCCTAAGAGAGCCTTTCGACGTCCCTGAGGGAGTCTCAAGTTCGATGGGAAGAACCTGTCTGGGGGTAGAGTGCTGAACTCTATCCTGTACCCGGAGGACACCACTTCCTGCACCCACCGGTCGGAAATGCGGGCAGTCCACCTGTCTGCGAACCCCAGAAGACAGCCCCCCCACCCGAGAATCGGGTGGGGGCAACCAATCAGGCGGAGGCGGACTTATCCTCTGTCTTTTCGCTCTTGCGTTGCCAGGGTCGTTTACCGGCCCCCGCGGCAGACTTGCCGGGCCTCGACCCCTTGCCCACTGCACCGGGGGCACAAAAAAACCTCTGCTGACCCGCAGGATTAGGACCCTGCTTGCGGCGGAACTCCCGCCGCCTGGGCTCCGGAAGAAAAGTACTCTTCCCTCCAGTGAAATCCTTAATGATTTCATCCAACTGCACCCCAAAGAGCCGACCGCCCTCAAAGGGGAGATCCGTCAGGCCCTTCTTAGACGTGTGGTCACCCAACCACGAGCGTAACCAGAGTACCCGTCTGATAATGACTGCGAAAACAAACCTTTTAGACAACATCGAAGCAGGTCCAGAGCTGCGTCACACAGGTACCGAAGCCCCTGAAACACATGGTCCGCTCTCTGCGATGCCTCAAGCGACCTACCGCAGTTCAAGTCATTCTGCAGCTCCGTTATACACTCAGACAGAGATTGCGCCGCCATGGCCGACGCCAGGGCCAGCCGCATGGCTGAGCCTGCCAACAGAAAAAGTGCTTTGGACACCGCCTCCATCCGCCTATCAGCTGGGTCCTTAAAAGAGGGAGACCCCTCCAAGGGGATGGTCATAGCCTTATTCAGGCGTGCCACCGGAGCGTCCACCGCGGGGGATGCCCACTTCTTCACAAAGCTATCCTCAAATGTATAACGTATAGCGAAGCGTCATGGCAGGGCAAAATAATTCTGCGGAAGCTGCCATTCATGATAGACCAGATGGTCAAAAAATTGATCATAAGGGTAAGCCCTAGGGGACCTGGGCGGCCTAGAAGACCCGCAAACATATGCGGACTCCTGCGACTCCCCAACTTGGTCCAGTCGTAAAGACGCACGGATATCTGCAATCAGTGCAGCCACCAGCGCCTTTTCGCACGCAACCAAGGCCCCCTGGTCTTCCTCACCGTCCGAGGGATCCAGCTCGCCCTCAGAGCTCCACGGGGGTCCCCGTAACCCCTGAGGCCACTTCCGGTTCAGACTCTTCCCCCAAAGAAGGGGGGGGAGGCGGACGCTTTTTAGGGGCCCCCTTAACCTGGCTCGGCCCCGCCCAGGGAAAGAATTTCCCATAAACTGCTCTCAGCTGGTCCAGGGACACCAGGTCCCCCAGGTCGCGCTGGTGCTGACTCCTCCTCAGAAGGAAACGCAGGGTCATCCGCCATTTTCGCCACCGGACCTGACAGGCAGAAAAAAATGCACTGACACCCCCACAATACAGCCTCACCGCCACCCCACAGAGCAACCAGGGAGACCCAGGGAGGACTGCACCCACTGCTACCAGCACCCCAGGGAGAGCCCAGCTATACTTGCTATATATGCTATATATGCTTAGTGACCGCCAGTCCCAGAGCCTGCGCCATCCACGCTGTCCCAGGGTGAAGAGGAAGCAAACGGCTATCAGAACGTTTTTCTTTCCAGGTACATCCAAAATGGCCGCCGAGCGGTCACAAGAGGCCAAAACCTGCATACAGGCCGCGACTACTGCAAAATGGCTGCCGCTCAGCACTAGAGGGAAAACCCCAAGAAAATGGCCGTGGCTACGGCAAAATGGCGGCGGATCGCCGCATGGCGGTTCGGAAGCGCGGGGTGCAGTGCGGGGGGGTTTAGGAGGGGGGGCCGGAACACCCAGGGGAGGCTCTAACCCAGCAAAACACCCTCCACCGGCCAGCTCAAATCGCCCAGCTCCCCCCTTCACACCCCTAGGGGGGAGGGGGGGGTCACTCACCAGTCCAACGGGCGCAGCGGGTAGCCACCCGGTTGCAAACCTTCCTCTCACTGCCGGAGAGGGATGCTGCAGGCCACAGGCCCCTGGACGAGAACAAGGTCCAGTCACCGGGCGTAAGGGGGGGGTCACCCTCTGGCCACCCGCAAGGAACGGGCACGATGCCAAGGCTAGAGCTAGCTCGCATCGGTCTGCCGCACTGGGGAAAATCTCAGGATACTAGAAATCCTCTATGCCCCAGCCGGCTTCCTGATAGCAGTGTTCATCAGATAGCTTGAAAAAAAATAAAAAAGCGGTAGCAAAAAAGATGAACCGCAGGTCCCATAAGGGAGCCAGGTCTAACTCCTTGCACTAGGCATAGAAATCTGATATGCTATACAGAGGGGGGGGGGGTTATATGGGAGAGAGAGGATGGCCCCCTGGGAGGGGCCAGCTTGCTTTCTTTCTATTTGCCTAGTCAACTCCTGGTAGGATGTGCATATAACCCCACTTGTCTAATGAAGGGATGCGTCTGTCAGTGAACGTAAGAGAAAATCTTTTTTTATTGTTACAGTTTATTCAGTGCCATTGCCTCAATGAGAATGACAGGTAGTGAAATGGTATAAACTAAAAAAACAGAAAAAAAAACCCCACTTTACCTTGTATCGCAAAGGTGCTGACATAATTGGTGGGTCAGCAGTGGCTACAGAGAGTGTCTACAAGTTAAAATGGTGGCATGGATTTATAAGAGGGGTTGTAGAGGAGCATTACAACATGGGAATACGGAAATCAATGAGGCAAGAAATTATACTAAGAAGTATTTATTCGGCTATAGTAACTACATTAAAGTGGAAGTACAGCCTATTGCTAACTAAGCTTAAAACTACTTCTATCCCAGGGGTGTTGTTCGATGGGAAAAAGACCAGGGGCTTCAGCCCGAGGGTAATTTGGTGCACCTGTGCTCATCAGCTCAGCCTCACCAATGTCTATCATTGTAGCCTGATCAATGCCTATCAGTGCTGCCTTACCTGTGCCCAGCAGCTTCCTATGCCCGCAGTCACACCTAAGCAGATGGCATGCTGCAGGGGCAGGGAATGCCTTTTTCAGCTTTTGACAGGTTCCCAGCCTTTGCGGTTTTCCTGCGCAGCTCTGCCAGGTACGGATCAGCAAATCAGGGACAAGCATGCGATCTACCAGTCACCTAATCGTGGTCGACTGGTAGATCATGATCTAGCTTGCTTTTTTGCCTCCTGCTCCTGATGCTTTTAACCACTTCCACGCTGCCTACCGTGTATTCACGGCGGCAGTGTGGACATGTACTGCGAATCGCCGTAAAAAAGCGTTGATCAGCAGGTGGCCGCTAGGGGGGCACGCATGCCCGCCATGCTCCTGAGGGGTGTGCCTGCGGCTCGGGCGGACCCGATGTCCGCCGGCGAGCCGCGATGTGCGGCCACAGCCAAAGAACGGGGAACTGCCGATGTAAACACGGCGATTCCCCATTCTGTTAGTGGGGGCATAGGAGATCTACTGATCCCTGTCACTGGGATCAGTTCGATCTCTTATGCCCATAACAGCCCAGCCCCCCCCCCCCCACAGTTAAAACACACCCAGGGAACACAGTTAACTCCTAGATTTCCCTCTGCAGGTTAACCCTTTCAATGCCAGTGACATTTACACAGTAATCAGGGGACATTTAAATCTCTGATCGCTGAATAAATGTCATTGGTCCCAAAAAAGTGGCAAAATGGTCCGACATGTCCGCTGCAATATCGCAGTACCGCAAAAAAAAAAAAAAAAAAAAAAAACCACCACATGCAGATCGCCGCCATTATCAGTAAAAAAAATTTAAAAAAACGTAAAAACCCCAGAAATTAATTATCATCCGTAAACGCGGCCACTTTTGCGCAAACCAATCAATAAACGCCAATTGCGTTTTTTTTACTAAAAATAAGAGGAAGAATATAAATCGGCCAAATCCGATGAAAAAAAATTATATTTTTTTGGATTTGTATTTTAGCAAAAAGTAAGAAAAATAGGATTTTTTAGCTTACCGTAAAATCCCTTTCTCTGAGTTCACTGACAGACGCAGGCTTCTCATTGACAAGTGGGGTTTATGCACCTCCTACTAGGAGTAAATTAGGCAAAAAGAAAAAAAAAGCAAGCTGACCCCTCCCAGGGGGCCGTCCTCACTCCAGCATATAACCCCCCAGCTCTGCATAGCATATCAGTTCGTAACAAGCCGTACAAACGCAACACAGAGGGGTGGGTGCTGCGTCTGTCAGTGACTCGGAGAAAAGGATTTTACGGTAAGTTAAAAAATCCTATTTTCTCTTACGTTCACTGACAGACGCAGCCTTCTCATTGACAAGTGGGGATGTCCCAAAGCAGTGTCATTCAAAGAGAGGTGGGTAAACAATAACAACTGTACCCAACAGAAACCTCTCAGGAGGCGCCAGCCGCGCCTACACAACGTTGCAGCCAAAAGCAGCATCCGCGGATGCTGAACATCAACTTTGTAAAACTCAGCAAAAGTGTGCCCCGAGGCCTATGTAGCCGCCTTGCACACCCAAGACACCGAGGCCTGGTGTCTGAAGGCGCAGGAAGTGCTAATCGCCCTGGTGGAATGAACCGTGATCGGAAAAAGGGAGTTCCTGCCCCCGGACCGTATACGCATGGGTCACAGTCTGTCTGATCCAACAGGAAATAGTAGCTGACGAGGCCGCCAAACCCATTCGCGGCCCTTCAGTCAGCACAAACAAAATCAGACTTCCGAAAAGAAGCTGTAGCCGTCAAATACACCCGCAATGTCCTCACAACATCCAAAGAATGTAGAGCAATCTCTTTGGGGTGAGACGGGTGAGGGCACAGTGAAGGAAAAACAATGTCCTCATTAATGTGAAAAGAGGAAACCACCTTCTGCAGAAACGAAGGACGACACAGCACTGCCTTATCATTAAGAAGGACCAAGTAGGGATACCTACAGGACAGGGCCGCCAACTTAGACACCCGCCTAGCGGATGCAATGGCCACCAAAAAAGCCACCTTCTGTGATAACAATTGTAAGGGAAAATCCCTGATCCTCTCAGATGGTGGTTGCTGCAGTACGGATAGTACTAAATTTAAGTTCACACGGTGCCAAAGGCGACCGTACCTGAGGAGCCACATGGCGTTACACCCTGTACAAATGTACAGATCAAAGAAAGCGTCGCTAATGGACGCTGAAAAAAGGATTTGCCAAAGCCGAAATCTAGCCTTTGAGAGTACTCAAAGCCAATTTGTCATCCAGGCCTTGCTGTAAGACAGCCAGCACCCGAGCTATGAAGAGCGGGGATTCCAACCCCCCGCCTCACACCAGGCAATATAAGCCTTCCAGGTGCGATGATATATCTTGCGCGAAATAAACTTGCGCGTCTTAAGCATGGTAGGGATTACGGAGTCAGAGACACCCCTATCCCTCAGCCTCTGGGACTCAATAGCCAAGCCGTCAAAGCCAGCGAGGGTAAAGCAGGGTACAGGATGGGTCCCTGTGACAGCAGATCTTCGCAAAGCGGGAGCCGCCAGGGAACATCGGTTACCACCCGCACCACGTCGGCGCACCAAGGGCGCTGAGGCCAATCCGGGGCCACCAGGATTGTCGGGATCCCCTCCGCTTCTATCCTGCGCAGTAGCTGCGGTAGAAGCTTGAGGGGAGAGAAGGTGTACAGAAGCTGGTACCGAACCCAAGGTGCTACCAGTGCGTCCGTGGCGGCCGCCAACGGATCCCTTGTTCTGCACACGAAAGTCTGCACCTCGTGATTGAACCTGGATTCCATTAGGTCCACGTCTGGCATGCCCCACCTGTGGCAAATCTGGAGGAACACCTCTGGATGTTGGGACCATTCCCCCTGGTCCAGTGTCTGGCGACTGAGAAAGTCCGCCTGCCAATTTTCTACGCCCAGAATGTAAAAGGCGGAGATTGCCGCCACATGAAGTGCTGCCCACCTCAGAATGTGGGCCGCTTCCGCAGCTGCTGCCGAGCTCCTTGTTCCGCCCAGATGGTTCACGTACACCACTGCTGTGTCGTTGTCCGACTGAACACGAACCGGGAGGCCGCGCAGCCTTGCCGACCAGTGGGAGAGACAGAGCCTGATCGCCCTCAACTCCAGCACATTTATCGGAAGGCGAGATTCCTGCGCAGACAACTACCCAAGGACCCCTCCCCAGCCCGATAGGCTGGCGTCCGTCGTGACTATCGACCAATTTAGGGGGAGAAACGTCTTCGTCAAAGTCGGGTCCCGAAGCCACCAGGTTAACGACCCCCTGGTCTGATGATCCAATTTGCTCAGCTGGTCCAGGGACAACGGAGACTTGTCCCACCGTAACAGGATCGCTCGCTGCAGGAGCCGAATGTGACTCTGGGCGTAAGGTATCGCCTCGAAGGCCAAGACCATGAGCCCCAACACCCGCAGACAGAACCGTAAGGAGGACCACCGACGTGACAGCAGGGTTCGCACTGCTGCTTGTAGTGTCAGCAACTTGGCCGGAGGTAGGAACACCTTCGCCTGCTCCATGTCCAGTATTAACCCCAGATATTCCAGTCGACAGGACGGAGTCAAAGTCAACTTCTGCAGGTTGATCAGCCAGCCGAAGCCTCTCATCGAAGCCATAGTGATCGCAACATTGTCCTCCAGAGCCAAAGCTGACTCCGCTCGCAGGAGTAGGTCGTCGAGGTATGCTACCACAGCAATGCCTCTCTGCCTCAATAGAGCCAGCACTGGAGCCAACAGCTTGGTGAAGACCCAAGGAGCCGAGGCCAGACCAAAGGGAAGTGCCACAAATTGGTAATGTAGGTCTCCTTCCGCAAAGCGCAGGAAGTGCTGCTGCCGGAGACAAAAGGGAACATGCAGAATAGAGTCCCTGATATCCAGAGATGCCAAGAAGTCCCCTTTGTGAAAGGCGGCCAAAACCGAGCGGACAGATTCCATCCTGAATTTTCGCGCTTTCACAAAGTGATTTAGCGCTTTTAGATTCAAAACTGGCCTGACCCCACCCTTTTTGGGCACCACAAAGACGTTTGAATAGAAGCCGCGGAACCTTTCCAACGGCGGTACTGGCACAATCACCACTCGTTCGGACAGCGTCTGAACAGCCCCTAAGAGGGCTTCCCGATGCCCCGGCAGAAGCCTCAATTTCGATGGGAAGAACCTGTCTGGGGGTAGAGTGCTGAACTCTATCCTGTACCCGGAGGACACCACTTCCCGTACCCACCGGTCGGAAAAGCGGGCAGTCCACCTGTCTGCAAAACCCAGAAGCCGCCCCCCCACCCGAGAGTCGGACGGGGGCAACCCATCATGCGGAGGAGGACTTTTCCTCCATCCTTTCGGGCTTGCGCTGCCAGGGTCGCTTACCGGACCCCGAGGCAGACTTGCCGGGCCTTGAGCCCTTGCGCGCTGAACCAGGCGCAGGCAAAAAAAAAACGCTTCTAGCCCGAAGATGAAGGACCCTGCTTACGGCGGTAATCCCGCTGCTTGGGTTCTGGGAGAAAGGTACTCTTCCCCCCGGTGAAATCTTTAATGATTTCATCCAATTGCGCCCCGAAAAGCCGACCACCCTGAAAAGGAAGGTCCGTGAGGCCCTTTTTGGACGCGTGGTCACCCGACCAACACCGCAACCACAGCAACCGTCTGATAATGACTGCAAGAACACACATATTCGACGGCATGGGGAGCAGGTCCAAGGCTGCGTCACACAGGTACCGGAGACCCTGTATCAGGTGGTCAGCCCGCTGCAAAGCCTCAGGTGAGCTCCTGCAGCACAAAGCATTGTGCAATTCTGTCGCAAATTCCGTAAGTGACTGTACCACCATGGCCGACGCCAGAGCTGGCCTCATGGCTGCCCCCGCCACCAAGAACAATGCCTTGGATACTGCCTCCGTCCGCCTATCGGCCGGATCCTTAAAAGATGGAGACCATTTCAAGGGAATGGTCGTCACCCTATTCAGGCGAGCCACCGGAGGGTCCACTGCGGGGGATGCCCACTTCTGCGAAAGACTGTCCTCAAAAGGGATAGCGCACAGAAAAACGTTTGGGCAGTGAAAAGGAATTCTGCGGATGCTGCCATTCCTTGTACAGAAACTGGTCAAAAAATTGGACATAAGGATATGCCTTAGGGGCCCGTGACGGCTTAAAGGACCCACAAACGTAGGCAGTCTCCTGCGACTCCCCGGCTTGGTCCAGCCACAATGACTCACGGATATCGGTGATCAGGGAGGCCACCAGCGCCGTATCGCGCGCCACCGAGGCCCCCTGGTCTTCCTCACCGTCCGAGGGCTTTGGGAAAAACTCTCCCAGAATGGAAGTTAATTGATCTATGGGAACCGGAGGTCCCAGCGTAGCTTGCGCTTCCACGGACCCCTCCGGAGAAGAACCCACAGGTTCAGCCGCCATTGTGCCACCTGAACACTTGCTAGGCCTATAGGCCATGACACCCCCCACTATGCAGCCCCACCAACTGCCCCACAGAGCAATCGGGTAAATGCCCAGGAGGACTGTGCCCACCGACACCCCAGGGAGAGTCAGCTATACTTGCTTAGTGCCCTTCTAGCGCTGCGTCCCATTAGGAGTGCTGTCCGCCCCTGCCTTGTGCTGTTACTGCCGCTGTGCTTGCACCGCTGTCCAGAAGAGAAGAAGAGGGAGAGAAACGTCGCCGACACGCATGTTTTCTTTAGGAAGGCATACCAAAAATAGGCGCTGAGCGGTCACAAGAGGCCAAAAACACATGCCAAAAAAGGCCGCAACTACGGCAAAATGGCCGTTAAGCGGTCACAAGAGGCCAAAACAGCCATTAAAATGGCCGCGGCTACAGCAAAATGGCCGTCAACCGCGGCTCATGCAAAACAGCGGCGGATCGCCGCACGGCGGTACTATTAGAGCGGGGGTGCGGCACAAGGGGGGGGGGCACGGCAGGAGGATGAACAGGAAAATGAAAGGGACGTGTAGCCCTGAACCCTCCACCGGACGGAAATGGTACCACTAGTTGCCCTCCCCCCCCTCCGCACCCCTGGAGGGGGGGGTCACTCACCAATCCGACGGGCATAGCGGGTAGCCATCCGGTAGCAGACCTTCTTCCCTTCAGGTGGGGAGGTATGCTGCAGGCCAAACGCCCCTGGACGCGAGCGCTGCCCGGTCACTCGGACGCAAGTGGGGTTCACCCACTAGCCCCCCCGCACGGAACGGGTACGATGCGGCGGACCCCACCAAAGCTAAGGGTAGCTCACATCGGTGGGCCGTGCTGGGGAAATTTCAGGATTCGAGGTATCCTCTATGCCCCAGCCGGCTACTTGATAGCAGTCTTCATCAGATAGCTTGAGAAAACCAAAAGAAAGAAAAATGGGGAACCGCAGATCCCAGCAGGGAACCAGGTCTAACTCCTTGCACTAGGCATAAAAAATAAAAAACTGATATGCTATGCAGAGCTGGAGGGTTATATGCTGGAGTGAGGATGGCCCCCTGGGAGGGGTCCGCTTGCTTTTTTTTCTTTTTGCCTAGTCTACTTCTAGTAGGAGGTGCATAAACCCCACTTGTCAATGAGAAGGCTGCGTCTGTCAGTGAACGTAAGAGAAAACAGTTTTTTCTGCAAAATTGTCGCTCTTCTTTTGTTTATAGCGGTGATCAGAAATGACGCAGAGGCGATCAAATACCACCAAAAGAAAGCTCTATTTGTGGGGGAAAAGGACGCAAATTTCGTTTGGGTACAACGTCGCACGACCGCGCAACTGTCAGTTAAAGCGACGCAGTGCCGAATCGCAAAAAGTGCTCTGGTCCTAACCTGGGTCCTTCCGGGGCTTTAGTGTTTAATGTGCTGACCACAACTCACGCTGTTATTTCAATCAGGTTGGTGGCCTAGTGGAAGAGACCACTAATTCACCATTTTTGCCTTCAACAAGCCTGAAACTCCCCCATCCCAACAACGCACTCCCTAATCAAGCCCTTGGTGGCATGACACCAGGCCTAAACATGCAGAAGTTGAATTCCTCTTGGGGGGGGGGCAATATAAACAAAAAAAAAAAAAAATCCAGTGCAATCCATAACAATATACAGTAGGGTAGCGTACAAGGGTCAGCAGCACAGAAGACAGGGGGTCAAGTAGGGCAGGTTGCAGGGGTCAGTAGGGCAGGGTACAGGATGGAGGACCAGAGGTCAGTATGGCAGGGTACAGGGGTCAGGATGGAGGACCAGGGGTCAGTAGGGTAGCACACAGGGGTCAGCAGGACAGAAGACAGGAGGTCAGTAGGGCAGGGTACAGGGGTCAGGACAGACAACCAGGGGTCAGTATGGCAGGGTACAGGGGTCAGCAGGACGGAGGACCAGGGGTCAGTAGGGTAGCATAAAGGGGTCAGCAGGACAGAAGATAGGGGGTCAAGTAGGGCAGGGTACAGGGGTCAGTAGGGCAGGGTACAGGGGTCAGTACGGAGGACCAGAGGTCAGTATGGCAGGACAGAAGACAGGGTCAGTAAGGCAGGGTACAGGGGTCAGGACGGAGAACCAGAGGTCAGTATGGCAGGGTACAGGGGGTCAGGGCAGAGGACCAGGGGTCAGTATGGCAGGGTACAGGGGTCAGGACGGAGGACCAGGGGTTAGCAGGGCAGGGTACAGGGGTCAGCAGGATGGAGGATCAGGGGTCAGTAGGGCAAGGTACAAAACCAAAATCCCCCCGCCCCCTCCTAGCACAACCCCCCCAGTCTTACGCTCCCTAATGGCTGGCCCCCCGGTCACATGTGACCCCCATCGAAGTACCCTTAGGCTGGAAGCAAGGTGACTCTCTTCCTTAGTCCACCAATCGGCGGGTGGAGCTTTCCAACATGGACAAGGGGCCCCTCCTCTGCTGCAAGCGCCACTTACACAGTGACAGATTGCGGTTCTGGCAGAGTGGAGTGCATGCTCCCCGCCTCCTCCTCGGTACAGGAAAACAAAATATCACAGCAGGAGGAGGGGGCGGGCTCGGTGCACTCCACTCTGCACTGTGCGTGCTTGTGTATGTTAGAGGCAGCCGGACTGGCTAAAACGTAAAAAAAAAAAAAAAAGCGCCCCTGGAATGCATCTGCAAATGCATCAAAAACGTGCATGCAGAAAACGTATCCAGAACGGATCGGGAGTGTGTTTTTATAGTGTGAACAAACCTTTACAGTGTTCGAGTACAGTCCAATAGAGGAAAAATGCAGCATGTTCTACTTTTTTTTTTCTGGAACTGGAACTGCAAGCACTGGTGTGAACTATGCCATTAAAAACCATATAACCTACTTTCTATGCATTTTCAATGCAGAAAAAAAAACTGGACTGCATATGGTATGAACTGGCCCTTATTGCCAAAGTTTAATTGAACAAGCTGACGTTAGAAACAAATTGCTTTCCATGCAGAAGTGAGCCTGATTTTGCACTCTCCAGCTTTAGTGAATAAACCCCATAGGCTTGTAGCATAGTTTAGGAGCTGCTGCGGTTAGGAGGTTCAACCTCCCTCTACTGAACACGGAAGAATCTCATTCGGGATAAGAACATTGACTGCTGGCTGCGTGAACCTGCAAAATGCAGCAAAACCACAGCTGTTGCTGCGTTTTGCGTTTTCCCGCAACTGCGGTACATCATGGCCAAGTGTAAATGAAGCCTTAGTCGCTGACAGCTGATAATGTGAGCAGACCGGATCACTCTCAGGATAGGTAAGTATACAGATTTTCCTTTCACAAGGTAGATAGAGTTTAGAAGGGGGTTGGAGCAGATTTAAAGGGGTTGTAAAGGTTTGCATTTTTCTAATAAAAATAACAAACATGTTATACTTACCTGCTCTGTGTAAGAGTTTTGCACAGAGCGACCCTAATTCTCCTTTTCTGGGGTGCCCCGTTGACCCTCCTGGCTTCCCCCTCTTCATCGGGTGCCCCCCACTGAGAGCAGTTTTCCATGGGGGCATCCATGCGGGCATGCTCCCGAGTCCCGCTGTTGCGTCCATTGACACAGACAGCAGGACTCTGCGCCGCCCCCAATGTTATGTCACTGGAATTTATTGACTGCAGTGGGAGCCAATGGCTCCTGCTGCTATCAATCTATCCAACGAGGACAGAGACAGTGGCTAGAGCCGCTGGGCTCGCGCACATCTCTGGAACGGATGGATTCAGGTAAGAAGGGGGGGGGGGGGGTTCTGGGGCAGCTGTAGCAAAGAAGGTTTTTCAGTTTTTCACCTTAATGCATAGAACATATTAAAGGTGAAAACCCATGAGACTTTACAATCCCTTTGAGCTTAGTTAGGAATAGGCTGGTCTTCCATTTTATTCATGGCAGTTTCATATGAGGAGGCGGTCGGGTAGGGGAATGAGAGGGGGTGGGGGTAGGTTTGTTTTCATGCCTAATTGATCATTAAGTTTAAATCTATACATTTCAGTTTTATCAATGTCTTTCAGTATGTTTTCTTTAGAAAGCAGCCACAGCCGGAGTAGAAATGCCTGGCCCCTGCCAGCATACCCTAGAGAAGGATCCTTGCACTCTGTGTGGAAGCAATTTTCTCTCTGCAGAGGTCCAATAATCCCTTTGTTGAGTCAGAGCGAGAGAAATTCAAACGCAAATTACATGCTCTCTGCTGATTGCAGAGCTCTAGCTCTCACTAAAAAGGGTGCATTGTCAGAGAGACCACAGCTTCTACACAGGAAGCAAGAGCCCCTGTCTGCAGCATGCTGCTGGGGGCCAGGTTTTTCTACTTTATGGTTATTCTGCACCTGCTTTCTAAAGAAAATGAAATGCAAGACTTTACACACCTTTTGTTTTGATGTACGTGGAATATATGTTAACTGATTTAGACACACTATTACACTGGGCACAGAATCAGGGGTCCACTTATACTATAAACCAAACACTAGATCAGTAAATTTGGATGCAAAAATTTCTGAAAACTCCTGCACCCAAAACAACCACAACAAGGGCCCCTTTTAAAAGAGCCCTACAGCGGTCAGTAATAATAAACAGAATTACATAAAGAGGGCTGATATAATAAATCCAATAAAGCATGCAATATACTGTCACTTTTACAGTTAACTTTCAATGAAATCACACCCAACACCAGCCTTTGTGTTCTCCATACATTCCGGTAAAGGATCCACCAGAAGTTATGAGTATTTTTGTGCCCTGGGCTTTTTTCCATAAATGTGCCAGATTCTTGCAATGGCTTGTAAGTAGCTCATTTCGTTTCTTGTATTTAAACAGATCAACCAGCTTCTCTTGTGACCTACTTCCTCAGTAATGTGAAATATCTTGGCACATTATAGATTTAAAATAATCGCGAACCCCGAGTGTTTAACCACTTGCCTACCGCCCACCGTCATATGACGGCGGAGCGGTAAGCATCTTGTTCTGGGATGACGTCATATGACGTCGCCCCTTTAAGCCGGGATTGCGCGCGATCGGGCGCGCGCATCCCGGCTCTGTCTGTGTCGGCGTGTCCCCAGGACACACCCCGTCACGACAGGGGTGAACAGCCATTGGTTATGGCTGTTCACCATGTGATCGGACGGCTGATCACAAATGGCACGTCCGTCGTTCCCAGGGAACACTGCCTGTCACCGACACTGGTATCAGCCGCCGGTTGGCGGCTGTTACCCTGTGATCGGCTGTGATCTACTTCACAGCCTATCACATCCAATGTAAACAGAGCGGTAACTCACTGTTACCAGCTCTTCTCTCCTCACATAGTTTTCAGTGTGAGGAGAAAAGAGCTGGGATCAGTGAGTTACTGATCTGTATAGTAAAAACACACTGACACTTCACTCCTGCCTCCCCCCAATTCCCCTGTCACCCGTCACCCCATCTGCCCCCATAAAGTGTACGTGTCACCCGTCAGCGACCGAGGCGTATCACCCGTCAGCGACCGTGGCGTGTCACCCGTCACCGACCGTGGCGTGTCACCCGACACCGACCGTGGCGTGTCACCCGACACCGACCGTGGCGTGTCACCCGACACCGACCGTGGCGTGTCACCCGACACCCATCAGTTAACGTGGTGTGTCAACCGCCACACATCAGTGACCATGGCCTGTCACCCAACACTGACCGTGGCCTGTCACCCATCAATGACCATGGCCTGTCACCCATCAGTGACTACCGCCAGTCCCCCATGGCCTGTCACCCGTCACGCATCAGTGACCACCGCCAGTCCCCCATCAGTGACCGTGACCATCACCCATCAGTGACCAGACACCCGTCACCCATCAGTGACCGCCAGTCACCCGCCACCCATCAGTGACCACCGCCAGTCACCCATCAGTGACCACCGCCAGTCACCCATCAGTGACCACCGCCAGTCACCCATCAGTGACCACCGTCAGTCACCCCTCACGCATCTGTGACCACCGCCAGACACCGGTCACCCATCAGTGAGCACCGCCAGACATGCGGCACCCATCAGTGAGCACCGCCAGACATGCGGCACACATCAGTGACCACCACCAGTCACACATCAGTGACCACCGCCAGTCACCCATCAGTGACCACCGCCAGTCACCCATCAGTGACCACCGCCAGCCACCCATCAGTGACCACCGCCAGCCACCCAGACCACCACCAGTGACTACCCACTGACCGCCACCAGTGACTACCCACCGACCGCCACCAGTGACTACCCACTGACCGCCACCAGTGACTACC
>BLSH010103051.1:1129812-1140695 GCA_018402905.1 Glandirana rugosa
TTACCAGATGCCGTCTGCAATACCGGACAGTGAGAATAATAGAAAAGGTGAGAAAATTAAATGTTTCTCTCTTTAAGCGTTGCACTTTTTCCCCCAATCTCTTCAGCTCCGAACTCCTGAAAATATTGAATGTCATAATAGGTTAACCTATAACTCACTTATGTAAGCAAAGTCATCATTTAAGTTCACTAGCCGTTTTGTGAGCCTGTTAAGCATCTTTTATTGAGAAAAAATAGGATTTTTTGACTTACCGTAAAATCCCTTTCTCTGAGTTCATTGACGGACGCAGCCTCTATTCATGACATGTGGGGTTATCCACCTTATCACTAGGAGTGGACTAGGCAGAACAAAGTTCAGCTACAAGCAGACACAGCCCCTCCCAGGGGGCAGTCCTCACTTGCTATAACCCCTCCTGCCCTGCTCAGCACAACCAGTTCGTAACAAGCAGAACAAACTCAAGAAAAGAGGGGTGGGTGCTGCATTCGTCAATGAACTCAGAGAAAAGGATTTTACGGTAATTTAAAAAATCCTATTTTCTCTTTCGTTCATTGACGGACGCAGCCTCTATTCATGACGTGTGGGGATGTCCCAAAGCAGTGTCAAAATGAGGGGTGGGTAACGCAACAACTGTACCCAACAGAAGAGCCCTCTGTGAGGAGCCAGACGCGACTCACACCGCCACCTGCAAAACCTTGAGGCCAAAAGCAGCATCCGAGGATGCGGAAACATCAACTTTGTAAAAAACTTAGAAAAGGTGTGCACAGAGTTACACATAGCCGCCTTGCATACTTGAGAAACCGACGCCTGATGTCAGAAAGCCCAGGAAGTACTAAATCGCCCTAGTAGAGTGAGCCGTGACCGGAAAGGGGGGCTCCTGGCCCCGAACAGCAAACGCATGGGTCACAGTCTGACTTATCCAACGTGAAATAGTGTCCGACGAGGCTGCCAGCCCCTTGCGCGGGCCATCCACCGTGACAAAGAGCGCATCTGACCTCCGAAAGGGGGCCGTGGCTGCCAGATACACCCGCAGAGCCCTAACCGCATTCAGAGAGTGCAAGGCAACCTCCTTAGGATGAGATGGGCGCGGACACAGAGAAGGGAGGACAATGTCTTCATTAATGTGAAAAGATGATACCACCTTCGGCAAGAAGGAAGGAGACGGGCGCAAAACCGCCTTATCCCTATGTAGGACCAAGTACGGAGACCTACATGACAGAGCCGCCAGCTCAGACACCCGCCTGGCGGATGTAATGGCCACCAGGAGAGCCACCTTCTGCGAAAGCAGCTGAAAAGAAATTTCTCTAAAATTTTCCTACGTTGGCTTCTGAAGCACTTAAAATTAAGGTCCCATGGCGCTAAAGGCGACCGTACCTGAGGGGCGACATGACGAACCCCCTGGACAAAGGTACGAATCAAAGAATGCGTCGCCAAGGGACGCTGAAAAAGAATCACCAGGCCAGAAACCTGTCCCTTGAGAGTGCTCAATGCCAGCTTGTGATCTAGGCCTTGTTGAAGGAAGGCCAGCACCCGCGCCACTGAAAAAGAACGGGGGTTCCACCCCCGCACCAGGTAATGCAAGCCTTCCAGGTGCGGTGATATATCTTGCGTGAAGTGGACTTACGTGCCTTGAGCATGGTGGGGATCACCAATTCAGAGACTCCCCTATCCCTCAACACCTGGGATTCATTAGCCAAGCCATTAAGGCCAGCGAGGGTAAATCAGGGTGCAAGATGGGACCCTGTGACAGCAGATCTTTGCGAAGCGGGAGCCGCCAGGGAACATCCACCACCATCCGCACCACGTCGGCGTACCAAGGACGCCAAGGCCAATCCGGCGCTACCAGAATGGTTGGGATCCCCTCTGCCTCTATCCTGCGCAAAAGGCGCGGCAGCAGCATGAGAGGGGGAAAGGCACAGAGAAGCCGGTACCGAGACCACGGAGCCACGAGGGCGTCCGCCAACGGATCCCTTGTTCTGCTCACGAAGGTCTGCACCTTCCGATTGAGCCAGGACGCCAGTAGGTCCACGTCTGGCGTGCCCCACCTTTGACAGATCTGGCGGAACACTTCTGGGTGCAGGGACCACTCTCCCTGATCCAGCCTCTGACGACTGAGGTAGTCCGTCTGCCAATTTGGACGCCCGGAATGTAAACGGCGGAGATGGCCAGCACGTGAAGCTCCGCCCACCTCAGAATGTGGGACACTTCCGCCGCCGCTGCCGAGCTTCTCGTTCCACCCTGATGGTTCACGTAAGCCACAGCCGTGGCGTTGTCTGACTTAACCCGAACAGGCCAACAATGCAACCTCCCCGACCAGTGGGAGAGGCAAAGCCTGATTGCTCGAAGTTCCAGCACATTGATCGGGAGACTCCTCCGGGGACCAGCGACCCTGGGTCAACAACAGCCCCAGGACCCCTCCCCAGCCGGTTAAGCTGGCATCCGTCGTGACCACCGCCCAGTCCAAGGGGAGGAACGACTTCCCCAATGCCGAGGCCCGCAGCCACCAGGCGAGGGAAAACCGGGTCCGGCGATCCAAACTGATCACCTGATCCAGGGACGAAAGAGACTTGGTCCCACCGCAGAAGAATCGCCCGCTGCAGGGACCGGATGTGACTGGGCATACGGAACCGCTTCGAAGGCGGACACCATGAGCCCCAACACCCGCATGCAAAACCGTAAGGACAACCACTGCGGCAGCAGGGCCCGCACAGCTACTTGGAGCGTCAGCAACTTGGCCGGAGGCAGAAACACCCTCGTCTGCTCTGTGTCCAAGATAAGGCCTAGATATTCCAGCCGGCGTGACGGAGTCAGCGCCGACTTCTGGAGATTGATCACCCAGCCGAAGTCCCACAGGAAGCTGAAGGTGATGGCCACGTTGTCCCTCAGAGCTGAAGCCGACTCCGCCCGCAGGAGAAGGTCATTTAGATATGCCACCGCCGCTATGCCCCTCTGCCGCAGCAGGGCCAGCACTGGAGCCAAGAGCTTGGTGAAGACTCGGGGAGCAGAGGCCAGACCAAACGGGAGGGCCACAAACTGGTAGTGGAGGTCCCCCACCTCAAAGCGCTGGTGACGAGCACATATGGGAACGTGCAAATACACGTCCTTGATGTCCAAGGAAGCCAAGAAGTCCCCCTGGCGATGCGCCGCCACCACAGAACGGACAGACTCCATTCTGAACTACCGTGCCCTCAAAGAGAATGAGCGCCTTCAGGTCCAGGACAGGCCCGACCCCATCCTTCTTTGGAACCACAAAGAGGGAACCGGAACAATCACCCCCTGACCGAGCAGGACTTGCACAGCCCCCAAGAGGGCCTGCCGTTGCCCCGGGGGGAGCCTCAGATTGAAGGCGAAGAACCTGTCCGGGGGCTGGGTACGGAACTCTATCTTGTACCCGGACAAAACCACCTCGCACACCCAGAGGTCCGAGATGCGGGAGGTCCAATGGTCCGTGAACCCCAGGAGCCGTCCCCCCACCCAAGCAACGGGCAGGGCGACCCATCATGCGGAGGACTTCTCTGATTTCTCGGGCTTTCGTTGCCAGGGGCACTTCTGTCCCCCCCACGGCGGGATTTGCCGGGCAGAGAGCCCTTGCCCGCTGTGCACAAAAAAAACTCTTCTGAGTAGAGAAAGAGGGGCCCTGCTTATGTCTGGGCTCCTTACCCCGCCTGGGCTCTGGGAGGAAAGTACTCTCCCCCCCTGTGAAATCCCTAATGATCTCATCCAGAGAAGCCCCAAACAGCTGACCGCCCTGGAAAGGCAGATCCGTAAGACCCTTCTTTGACGACTGGTCATCTGACCAGCATCTAAGCCAAAGCAGCCATCTAATAATGACTGCGAAAATGGACAGCTTCAACAGCATGGGGACCCCATATCCAAGGCCACATTACAAAAGGTACCCAAGGCCCTGCACCAGCTGGTCTGCCAGCTGCACAGATTCAGGAAGGACCTGGAGGCCCCCCAAATCCCGGTGCAAAATGGTCACCCACTCTGTGAGCAACTGTGCCACCAGTGCCGAAGCCAGTGCCGGCCGCATGGCCGACCCCGCCACCAGGAACATCGCCTTGGACACCGCCTCAGTCCACCTATCGGCAAGTTCCTTAAAGGACGGAGAGCCCTCCATCGGAATAGTGGTCACCTAGTTCAGGCGGGCCCGCGGCGGGTCCACCACAGGGGACGTCCACTTCTGTAGCAGGGTATCCTCAAACAGATAACGCACAGAAAAGTGTTTGGGCATGTCGAAAGAACTCTGAGGGCGTTGCCATTCCTTATAGACAAACTGATCAAAATACAGCACATAAGGGAACACCTTAGGGGCCCAGGCCGGCTTGTGTGACACAAAAGCGTACACCACCTCCTGCGCTGCCCGAGCCGGGCCCAGTCTCAGCGTCTCACAAACAGCTGAGACCAAAGAGCCCACCAGAGCCCTCTCACGCGCTACTGTGGCCCCAGAGGGCTCCTCCTCATCAGAAAAGTCCCTGAGCTCGCCCTCCGACAGCTCCAGGGGGGTCCCCATCAACGCGGAGCCCCCCTCCGGCTCCAAGTCCTCCCCGGAAGACCGGTGAGGGGTAGCCGTTTTCTCGCCACCCCACGGCCAGGGATCGGCTCCACCCGGGAGAAAAATTCCTCCAGGATTGCAATTAACTTATCCAGCGGGACCACAGGTCCCAGCGCGCCCGGAGTCCCACCGGAGACCTCTGAAGTGGATGCACCCGCTTCAGCTGCCATTGCGCCGCACCCCGGAGACACCTGCAAGGCCTTACAACCCTTCTTGGGAAGACAGGCCAGGCGCCCCTCACCACCCCACCAGTTGCCGTCACACAGGGTCCCAGAGGCACCCAGGAGGACTCCCCACCGAGCCCTACCAACCCCGGGAGGTGCTGCTGCTACTGCTGCTGTGTGTCACCCTGCTGCTGCTCCATGTGCCTCATGTGTAGTAAGCGCTCCGACAGAGGAAACGGCGCCAAGAGGCCACAGGACCGCCCTCGTAGCCAGCCATACAGATTCCAGCCCACGGCGGACCATGCAAACATGGCTGCCGTGTGCACTAGAGGCCGAAGCACGTGGCCGACAGAAAAATGGTGCCCGGACCACTGTAAAATGGCGCCGGCCGCCGCTCACACAGGGGAAAGCATACACAGGCAGCCTGAGGGGAGCGCAGCCCCGGAGAATGGGGGCGGAGAAGAGGGGGTAGGAGAAGCGAGGCCCACCTACAACTCCAGGAGGGGCACCACCCGCTTGCCCCCCCTGCACCCCCGGGGGGAGCGTACGCACCAGTCCGGATGGGTTGCCACCCGAGACAGACCTGCCACCCCGCCATTTTGGTGTGAGCTGCCGGCCATGCGACACCAGTGACGCAAGCCCTCGGACCCGGTCCAAGGTGAGCTGGCGGGACGTTTAACCCGCCGGCCGCCCCGAACGGACGGGGCCCGACACGGCCAACCCCGCGTGCAGCTAAGGGTCAGCTCGCGTCCGTTAGCCGCGCTGGGGAGACTTCCTGGATCTAGGATATCCAGCCTGTCACCCAGCCGGCTGCTTGATTGCAGTCTTCATCAGAAGTCTTGAAAAAAAAAAGGAAAACAAACGGGGAACCGCAGATCCCAGCAGGGAGCCAGGTCCTATTCCTTGCACTAGGCAGAAAAAACTGCTGAGCAGGGTGGAGGGGTTATAGCAAGTGAGGACTGCTCCCTGTGAGGGGCTGTGTCTGCTTGTAGCTGAACTTTGTTCTGCCTAGTCCACGCCTAGTGATAAGGTGGATAACCCCACACGTCATGAATAGCGGCTGCGTCAGTCAATGAACGAAAGAGAAAAAAAAAAAACACATTCCCATCTGGGTGATCTATGTACATTAACCAGTTAATGACCGGCTCAGGTACATTTACTGCTGCAAAGTGGCAGGATGCCGCGAATAGCCCTCTATGAAATGGCGGCTTGTGCGGTTAACGCCCGCCACACTCTCCAGTAGTATGGCCACGGGTGAGGCGTACTCGATGTCCGCCGGCGAGCCGTGATCGCCTGGCACAGAAGAAAAATGGGGAACCGCCGATGTAAACACGGCGGTTCTCCGCTCTGTCAGGCAGCATCTAGGAGATCTACTGATCCCTGTCACTGGGATCAGTCAGATCTCTGGTGCCCCTGGCAGCCCAGCCCCCTTCACAGTTAGAACACGCCTAGGGAACACAGTTAACCCCTAGATCGCCCCCTGCAGGTTAACCCCTTTGCTGCCAGTGACATTTATACAGTAATCAGTGGCTATTTAAATTTCTGATTGCTGTATAAATGGCATTGGTCCCAAAAAAGTGTCAAAAATGTCCGACGCAATATCTCGCAGTCCCGATAAAAAAAAAAAAAATTAAAAAAGTAAAAAACGCCATAGGTTTGTAAACGTGGCAACTTCTGCACAAACCAAACACCAATCGCAATTTTATTTACCACAAATATGAGAAAGAATATAAATCGGCCAAGACTGATGAATACATTTTTTTTTTTAATATATATATATATATATATATATATACACACATACACACACACACACACACAGTATATATATATTTTAGATATGTATTATAGCAAAAAGTAAAAAATATTGTTTTTTCTTCAAAATTGTCCCTCTTTTTTTGTTAATAGCGGTGATCAGAAGTGACGCAGAGGGGATCAGATACCAACAAAAGAAAGCTCTCTTGTGGAAAAAAAAGAAAGTCAATTTTGTTTGGGTATAACGTCGCACGACCGCGCAATTGTCAGTTAAAGCAACGCAGTGCCGAATCGCAAAAAGTGCTCTGGTCCTACAGTGGGAAATCCTTTCCGGGCTGAAGTGGTTAAAAGGATTTGGCAAGCTTTGTTGCAGATTCCTACCTTTGTTAGTCTAAAGTGATTTCTTAAAGCAGAGTTCCATTCAAAAGTGGAACCTCCGCTTATTTGCTTCCCTTCCCCCTCTGGTGCCACATTTGGCATTTTTCAGGGGGGAGGAGGGAACTGGAACCTGTTTTTGACAGGTACCCTTTCCCACTTCCGGGAGGAGGCGCTGTCCCTCGGAAGTTCGGCCCCCTCCTCCTTCCTCCGCCGATGGGCCAATTAGAGAGCGCAGCATGCTTCGCGTATGCGCAGTAGGGAACAGGCTGTGAAGCCTAAAGGCTTCACTACTGGTTTCCCTTAGTGGAAATGGCAGCAGCAGCACCAACAGCCGAACCGAAAACCACATGGGGTGCTGACATTGTGCGTTCCCTGGACAGGTAAGTGTCCATATATTAAAAGTCAGCAGTTACAGTTTCATAGCTGCTGACTAATTTTTTTTTTCCCAGGCAGAGCTCCTCTTTAAATTATCAATCAGCTGCTGCACCTGCAAAGCTCTGGAGGAAAATTGCTGGGCCTGATGTAATATCCTACGAGGAGCATCTCACCAAAAATGACATTTTTGTTGCAGGGGATACCTGAAATCTGACTTGTATCTTAGTGGAGACTTCTGGGAAAAAAATCAGTGAGCCAATCACACAAGCAGGAAATGACATATCTGGGAGGTGTTCTGTACATATTATGTACAGAACACCTCCAGGTGGCCATATTGCATTGCATTTTACAGAAAATTACAGAGCTGCAGATTTGAAAGGAAAGGTAATTTTTAATAACATTGAATTACAATATGACTTGTGTCACAATTGTATACGCTATTTTTTTTTTTTTTTGCTATATTTTTTTCCAGAAAAGTGGTGTTAACCTTTAAATATTTAAATGTTTAAGCCCTGCCTAAGAGCAGACACAACCAATTATCACCTATTACCTTTGTTATTGTAAATGGCTTTTACAGTGAACCTTCTAGATTCCAGTTTTACTTTGTTATTGAGCCCAGACAAGTCCCCACTAAATGCCAATTTTCCTCTCCAGTGAGAGCCCTTTAGTGGCCAATTAGGGCACTCACATTGGACAAGGAGGTCACAATTGGATGGGGTTAGTTCTGAAGCCGTGCCCCAGTAGCAAAGTAAAACTAGTTTCAGTAAGTAAGAAGGGGGTTTTCTAGATAACAAAGGTGGGTGTCTTGTGGTACCTACTCTTAAGGCCCCTGGGTATTTAGCCTCTGTACATTTGATTCCAGCAGCCCTGTTGTTGGCAGCCTGTAGACCTCTATGACAGGATGAAAGCTGCTGCAACTCGTGGTACTAACATTTAGGGCAGTGTGTGCTCAGAGATGAATGCCCAGAACACAAGAGGTCTCCATTACGGGCATTCGTCTTAAATGTTATTACTACTTGGTGCACCACCCAGTCCTAGCAGCTTTCATCCTCTGTTTTACAGGATGCCGGCAGCAGGGCTGTACGGTGCACCTGTGCATTTTGCTTGCACAAAAACGCCGGGTGCATGAGACCTAAGCAGTATTTGTATTATTAAATAATGTTTAATATAATCAAAAAGGTTCACCTTTTTCTTCTTTCAATAATTTATATTTATATAATGGGAAAAAACATTCCCATGTCTCCAAGAGGTTACAGGATCAGAAATGTGTGCAAACAGCGGTACACAATATAGTTAAACAAACTGAAAAATGTGAACATATCGCATCTGTACATCAAGATTACACAAATGCAGAAAACTGGAATATGTGGAACCATTCTATGTAGTATACTGCATAACATCTCGGCAAGTGCTACTCCTGTAATTTTCTTAAGTTTTTCAAAAGATAAGAGGCAGATACTTGTAGAAAATGAAAAGAAAGGGGGGGGGGGGTGACAGAAAGGGCAATCAGGGATCAAGGAGGGAAAAAGGACCTGGACATAGAACTAGGAACTCTGTTTCCCTTCCATGCCTGACCAACCACCAGAGGTCTCAGATGGCAAGGCAAAAATCTAGGGGCAAGAAATTACCCCTGTGACACCAGATGGGACTGGTCTTTATAGAAAAAGTAAGGGGTCCAAATCTTCCATAATTTCTTACTCTGTTCCTTCATTGACATAGTAGTGTCCTCCATCTTCTGAATTTCTGTAATTCTAGCCAGCCAGCGGTTGTACTCTTCCAAGGTGATGTAATACAAACCTTTGCAGCCATTAGAAGATGTTTCAGCTGTAAGTTTTTGTACCTTTTGTTAGATAAAAGGTGTGTCATGGAGCAGATACGCCAAAAAGTTCACTTTTTAAGATCAAACTGTCTTACAATTGACAGTAGCTGGGGCAAACTATAAAACTGCCAGGGTTGCTTTTACTCAAATGGTTCAAATCTTTTTTTTTTTTTTTTATTAACAATGCTATAACTGCTGAAGCACATGGCCACAGGCGCTATGCAAATTACATTACTATTTTTTTCCTGTTGTAGAAAAATTTTCCTTCTAAATGTCTAGGAATGTTGGCAGCAATAATTTATGCTCAGTCTAGTTTGCTCAGTCCGGAGACGGCTTCACTTTAAATGTAGTTTGCGCTAGGCAGCCATAAGAGAAGCTAGAAGGTATCGGCGGCGGCTGGGCTGGTAACCTAGCAACAGGAGTAAAGGTTGGTGAACTGAGCAATGGAGTGCATGAAGCTGTTCACTAATGAGTGAAAAAGTTTCTGTCAAAATTTTAAAATAGAGGCATAAGAAATATCTGTCAGAGAGATACAGTATGTTGATACAGTGTTATAAGGATAAGTTGGCAATGGCACTGCAATGAGGTTATGATTAAAGCGGTTGTCTACTCATTTTGTTTACTTTTATTTAAAGGTAAGCCTAGAATAATGCTTATATGTAGGTAAAATGAATATTTTCTAAACCTCTATGGTTTAGAAGATATTCCCTTTCTAATTCAATGTGGTGTTACGGCGCATGCGCCGTGTGTCCCCCAGCAAAGGCCCGGCATTAGTTCCGGACCGTGCCGGGAAAAACGGGAGTGCGGGAGTGACGTCTCGCGGCTCCGGCCAGTCACAGCGCCGGAGCCGCGTACCCGGAAGCAAAATCCAAGGGAAGATGTCCGCTCCCACAGAGGGGACCGAGCAGCCCGGTCAGATCTTCGTTTCAAGGTGAGTATTTCATAATGAGCTAGTATGCGATGCATACTAGCTCATTATACTATTGTCTTGCAGGGTTTTTTTTTTTTTGTTTTTTGTTTTTTTTAGGGTAGACAACCGCTTTAAAGACAGATACAAGAAGAAAAGGAAAATGACAGGAAGAGGATAGACAGATAGATTTATATACAGTATCTCACAAAAGTGGGTACACCCCTTACATTTTTTATTCTATCTTTTCATGTGACAACACTGAAGAAATGACACTTTGCTACAATGTAAAGCAGTGAGTGCACAGCTTGTATAACAGTGTAAATTTGCTGTCCCCTCAAAATAACTCAACACACAGCCATTAATGTCTAAACCGCTGGCAACAAAAGTGAGTACACCCCTAAGTGAAAATCTCCAAATTGTGCCCAATTAGCCATTTTCCCTCCCCGGTGTCATGTGACTCATTAGTGTTACAAGGTCTCAAGTGTGAATGGGGAGCAAGTATGTTAAATTTGGTGTTATCGCTCTCACTCTCTCATACTGGTCAATGGAAGTTCAACATGGCACCTCATGGCAAAGAACTATGAGGGTCTGAAAAAAATAAAAATAAATAAATAAAAAGGAAGGATGGCCTAGGCCAGGGCTTGACAAATTTGCCTTGAATCTAGGAGCCGGCTGAAAAAGTTAGGAGCCAGTTTTTTATAGCGTAGTGTGGGGTTGTCAGCGCCAGGGGTAAGACAATGAAGGTAACTGGTCATACTCTCTCACTCTCGCTATTGTGGTTTAAATTGTATGAACGAGGGGTAAGTGTGAACTCTGGAACATTGTGATTACTCAGTGTACTGTGGCCCCTCCCTTTTACCGATTAACCCGTGTTAAACCTCTAAAAGTGAATCCCCACATGAGTGAAAACAACGGTCGCCAAATCTGTAA